>PVJL010003531.1:0-154952 GCA_004026885.1 Lyroderma lyra
TGTTTGTGTGTGTGTGTGTGTGTGTGTGTGTGTGTGTGTGTTTGTGTGTGTGTGTGTGTTTGTGTGTGTGTGTGTGTGTGTGTGTGTGTGTGTGTGTGTGTGTGTGTGTGTGTGTGTGTGTGTGTGTGTGTGTGTGTGTGTCTGTGTGTGTCTGTGTGTGTCTGTGTGTGTGTGTCAGTACACCTAGCAAATTCTTTGCAGGATGTGACGTGTATGAAAGCCCAGGTCTTTCTTTCCAAGGCAAATCAGCTCGGGCTTGCACAGCACCCTCAGGCGGCGCCCCCACGGACGAGCACCTTCCGAAGGCTCGGTGCCGGGGAGGATTTCACAGGAAGCTGTGTCCCGTCGTCGCCGCAAGGAGCTCAGTGCAGGCCGGCCGTCCAGGGCAGGCTTCCAGCTAATGGGGAAGTCTCTGGTCACCAGGGTGGGAGTGAAGGAACCAGGACCGGTGGCCCCATTAGAGGATCCGACTCGAAACCAGGAGCAGCGTACGATTTCTCTGCTTTCTCACGCATCCCCACAGTTGAGTTTTGAGCCCCCCAGCACAGACAGTCCTTCAAACAGGAAGGAAATGACAGACGTGCGGGTGAACCCTGCTCTCAGCTGGGTGGGGACCAAAAGTGTGTTATCTCAGAAAAAATACGGTTTCTCTCATCACACACAGTATGGGATGTGCGCACACGCAGCGTCTAGAACATGGGGGGCTCTGTGTGTAAACAGAGTGACGTAACGCTGGAATCAGCTTTCTCAAAGCACTGAGCAAACATGAAGGAGGAGACCCTCAGAAAGTGGGTCCCCTTCCAGTTTCTGTCTTCCATCTGGAAACTTCGGAAACGCGCCTACTTGCTTGCATGTCTGTGCTCTCTCCCCTCCCGCCTCCCGGTACCCGTTAGTGATTCTGCTATTGTAAGTGGCCTTTTCCTGACATGTAAGTTCTGGAATCGTGATCCCCACGGCTGTCTCCGTGGGTTCTGTCCTCAAGGCCACCCTTGGGCTCCAGCTTTTCAAACCCTCTGGTGGAGGACTGGGGTGGGGTCTGCCCCCATTTCTTCCGGAGGGCTCCCAGAGAGTCTGCCCCTGGGCTCTGAAAACTGAAGACCCTTTGCCTTTATCCTGGGACACCGTCGTGTCTCAAATTCTCGAGTCACGTTGGACCTCGCTGAAGTCTTTGCACCACTACCGACTGCCTTCCAGAGTTGACTTTTCTCTTCTTGTGATTTCATCGATACCCATTGTTTTCTTAGTCTGTATTTCGATCTGTACATTCAACTCCCTTATTGCAGAAAAGCTTCTTGAATTATCCTTGGATATCATGATGCCCTTCTTATCTTGCTTGGTCTTGTCCAGAGAGACCTGTTATATAGAAGTTGGATTTCCTTTGTTGTCCTGAGCTGTAAGTTTTTAATCTAATCACTTTTTCACTCTTTTTTTTCCCCCTTCAGTTCATTTTACTCAGTTTCCTCCCCTCTGCACCGGGAGACTGAGCTCCCAGCCCAGCCCTCCTCTCCTGCTCGTCCAACGATGCCTCATTTCGAGGGGAGCTTCACCGCGTGCCTCCGACACTCGCCCCACGCCCCGCTCTGCAGCCCGGGCCGTGCCTTTAGGGTTGGCTCCTACACGGTTTCTGAACACGTGATTCCCTCTTCCATTCAATTTTTGCTCGCCTGAGCACTGTCCCTTGTCACTCGGCCCTGCCTCTCAAACTTTCCTCCCCCGTGGTCGCTCCCATAACTTCCGTAGCTGACTGTGCTCACTGACCATAATGAAGACCCTCCCGGTTCCCCCCCGCCCGGCCTCCCACTCATCTACTTCCCTTCTCGGTGTGAAAGGTCCAGCTTCTAGGAAACGTCACTGTCTGCGCATGTCTGTCTCCCTTCACTACTTAATACAGTCCGTGCTCTTTAACTGTTTCCACCTATGTATGAAGTAAGTCCTACCAGCAGGGGGGAGAGAGAGAGAGAGAGACGGAGGGAGGGAGGCAGGGAGGGAGGGAGGGAGAGAGAGAGAGAGAGAGAGAGGGAGGCTGACCCTTGGGAACTCAGTTATGTGACCCTGTGGGGATTGATTTCATGCATGAAATTTCTTCGAATCCCAGCATTCCATTTAAAAATAAGGCGATGTGTTCATTCAGCTCCATAATACCTGCATTTGTTTTAAATGTTGGAAGTGTTTTAAATTGCTTGGCTATTAAATGACTTGCTTCCCCCACCCCACCTGCAACCTTTGAGTAAAATCGCAGCCTCGAAGAGACAAGCCATAATAATAATGAGGTCTCCAGTGCTTTCTGGCATGCCCCTGGGGAGCCTGGGGGTGTGAATAAATCACATGCTAAAAAGGGACCCTCATTTTTGTGCTTGAATCTCTGGCCTCTGGCACAGTAGCAGGTGCATCGTTGGGATTCAGCAGTTGTTTGTGGAATTGGCTGGAATTGAAGCTGCAAGATTTCTTCGCCACGTTCAATATAGGCTGCTGTCAATTTTAGCTTTTATTCTTGGTGCATTCTAACTGAAATGCAACCGTGCTCTGTCCTGAAGGGGAGATGGAGGAGGGGCCTTACAGAGTCAAACACAGGGCACATGTTGATCCTGTGATGTCCGGAGTCAGCCACCGAAGCAGGCGTTTCTGCTCATCCCCGGCAGCCTCAATACCAGACACTCATCTTGAGCCCCAACAGAAGAGTAGACATTTGGGGAGCGTGGGCTCTGCAATCTAACTGCCTGATCGCAAACCCTGGGGTCACCCCTGGCTGACATTTGACCTGTCCAGGCCTCATTTTCCTCATCTGTAATATGGGGATGATAATAATATCTACCTCATCAGATTGTTGAGAGGAATAAATGGTGCTGCCTGGGAAAATGTCCAACACGAGTCCTGAGACGAGGTGTGGACTCATTAAGTCATACGGGTGCTACTTACTACTAAATGGTGGAGTGAGGGGTGGAGAGTTCATAGAATGGGCCCAAATCATTTTGTCTTAAAATACTTTGAAAGTGGTGACACAGACACCAGAGAGCAGCTCTAGGCAACGCCATATTTTGCTGTGTATAATGTGTACTTTTTTGCCCCGATTTGTGAGGGGGAAATAAGGATGCGCATTATACATGGGTAGTGCTAATTCTGCAATTATATAAATTTTTTTTTTTTGCCTTTTTTTTTTTTTTTTGTATGTGGATAGCTCTCTAGATGGGAGTCGAACCCAGGCCGCAGCACTGATAGCACCGGAGCCTTAAGCCACTGCACCACCAGAGAACTCCCTATAAATGTTTTTAATTCTTTTATTTAGGCTTATGAGTTAAAAGTGTGACTTTAGAAATCAATAACAATATCTGTATGCAAAATAATACCCTGGAATATGATCATCATTTTTTTTATAAAAAAATTTTACACATAAAAGTTCTTGTACCTTGTATGTCTTCTTGTGTTTTGTAATTATTTGTTACATAAAATTCTTTGTACCATAATGTGTTTAAAAATAAATGCACTGCAGCCTGGATTTGATTCCCAGCCAGGGAACTACCCCAAAATAAATGAATGAATGAATGAATGAATAAACAAATAAACAAATGCTAAAATTCCTCGATAATACAAAAAACAAGAACCTAAATATAAACAAATACAAATCTGAATTAAAAAATTAAAACGGAAGATTTTTTTCCCCTGGAAGTTTGGGCCAAAAACGTGGACATGCATTATCCACAGGTGCTCACTGTACCCGGCAAAATACGGTAATTCATGGCCTTGGTATAAAACTCCAGAATTCCCACAGTGAATATAATAATAAAAACCTTTTCCCGTCCCCACCCCTCCCCTATACACACGTGTACATACACTCTTCCCCAAACATACTCAAGCAGTTTGTGGAGGAAACTTTTGCCTACGTGTCTCCTGCTCCAACTTCTCATCCTTCCAACACCTGAACTTCCTGGGTGCGCACGCGTGCTGAGCCACCCACTACGGCAGGACGAGAATCAGCCTGGGCACGCCACCGAGCTCTAGCCATTTGCCTTGGGGCCTTCCCATCGCTGGACTGCCTGATTGACAAACATAAGGAGCCCAGAAGTTTCCCCTTCCCACAGATTCTCTCATTTCCCCATCTGTCCTGGGGGAACCCGGCACTATCTAGGATTTCCAGAATTAGAACAAGCCACTGAGGATGGCATGTGTAAGGGTAGGCAGGCTGCTGACTGGTACTTTTCTTAACGTCTTCCCATCCTTTGGCATCTACTCGCGGAAACGCCAGCCAGAGCTCCCCAATTAGCGGCCATATGGGTAGGCTGTAAGAAAAAAACGAGGTATAATCTATATCAGTTAAGTGCTCTGCAGGGTTGATTTCATTGAAGTAGAAGGGTAACAAGGATGTAGGTTTGTCGAGCCGTCTTCTTAAAACAAGTTATCAGGCAACCTCGCACCACCGAGTATTTTCTCATAGCACAGTTTTATTCTGTTTAATGTGATTTAAAGACCCGCGTGTTTACCTGACTGATTTGGGGTCAGGAGTAGGAAACATTTATCGGGCCAAATAAGAATGTTCTCCAGTCAGGAGAGGTAGGTATGGTCTTGAAATTCCCGCAAAAGGAATCCAGATGACAATGAGACTGAGGTGGTGCAATCATCACTGTGACTTTATTTTCCAAAGCCACCCCACAACATTAGGTGTTTCACGGTCCCCTGGTTTAGGGCCCAGGCTTCTGAGAGAAGCGCATTTCAGACAGATGACAGGGGGACACGCTAGGGTCCTCCAACCAGACCTAAAGGCCACACCAGGTGAGGACTAGTGCCATCCCTAATGGAGTAGAGGAAAACATAGGGGCCCACGAATTCGTTCTATGTTTGTGACCACACGCAGTGTTAACAGTGGCTGGGGTGGTGCTACAGCAAGACCTCGGGAGCTAACACTGACAGCAGCTAAGAATTAAAGCTTCAAAACTCCCACAGGGAACTTCTCACTTGTCTCAACCAAGTCTTCCAACTCTGGTTTTATAGAGCTCCGGAGAGAATCTTTGCTGTGCAGCAGATGTCCGATGGAACATTCGATGCCGGGGTCCAGTTTAAATGGCTCCTTGGCAGCCATTTGTGATCCAAATGCTCTGTCCCACGTGGACAGTCGTAGGGCTGGCCACCTCTCCTGCTGAGTTATAAACACAGCATTATCGACTTCGTCTTCTCCATGGTCAGGCCACATCATACTTGTCTTCCTTCAGCTATAGGGGAGAATTCTTTAAATTGTTGCTATCTAACGTGAAAAGGAACGACGGTTTAAATTGCCTCTCCTTGAGGAAATAAGTGAGCCGCCAGGCTTGCTAATGCAGATAGCTCTATCTATGTCGGCAATAAATGAGAAAAAGTGTTCAATTCCTGACATTCGCGGTGTTAGAGGAGATCTCAGCTCTCAGTGAGGGCATTTGTTTTGTCTTGGTGTTTTCACCCTCTTCAGCATTTTCTTAACCAAAAGAATAGTCACATACATGTACTTGGGTTTGTCGATTGAAAGACAATTTAAAATAATTTGATTAGGAAGATAAAATGAGAGGATTATACCACAAAAGAAATCCAAGTAGCAGCAGCACAGATACTTTCTGGGCTCTACAGCCCAACTGTGAGTTCGAACCCCGGCTCCTCCCTTCCTAACTGTGTGAACTTTGTCCAGCTCATGAATGTCCTGTTTCCTCATTTGCTAAATAATAATAATAGATGATGATGATGATGATGATGATGATGATGATTACAACAGCACCGTCTCCCTAAGGCTGTAGGAAGAATTCACTATGAAAGAGTATGTAAAGAATTTAGAATGACTAACACATACCAGGGGATGCTTTGTGGTTTCAGAAGACTTCATATGTAATACCACTTGCCCAACCCAAGTTCCATGCAAATTAAGAGGTAAACAGAAGATTTAGAAAGAGACTGAAATATCAGCCTGTTTCCTGTAAAGCCAATGCTAAAATATACCTGAGGGTTAGGTCTGCACCCCAGAACTAGGCCTTCTCACCAGCTCCAGACACATGAGGCCAATTGCCATTCTTCCAAAATGGGGACAGAGCGTTTGAGAGAGAGAAGGAGAGACAGAGACAGAGAATGAAAATGAATGCTCATTGCATTGGGCATGCCCCATTCCTCTCCTGGAAGGGGGGGCACAGGGTTAGTGGAAAACTCTTCCTTCTGGAAAATCAAAGGAAGAGGCGCCTCTCTGCCAGTGATCATTCCTTGTGAGCAATTACCATTCAACTGTGGACACCGCGTGCTTAACCCACAGCATATGTAGCTGACCCGGGGTACAGGAGGCCTCGACAAACGCTGCCCAAGGATGAACGAAGAAGGCTTTGTATTTTGCTGTTTGTCTCTATTAAAAATCACCTCCAAGGAGACTACCCAAGAACGTGCCAACCCTCCTGTGAAACGTCCCTGCCATTCCCAGTCTCTAATTTCACTCACCACTCAGCTCCCAAACCAGGCGTCCGTAGGACTCACTTGGTCCTTAGTGAGCCATACTGATCTTATATACCGTGTGTTGCCTTGTATAATGCGAACTTTCTTGCCCACATTTGCAAGGGAAAAATAAGAATGCGCATATACATGGGTAGTCCTAATTCTGTATCTGTATAAATGTTTTTAATTCTTTTATTTAGCCTATTGAGTTAAAAGTGTAGCTCTAGAATCAATAATGATATGTGTATGCAAAATAATATCCTGGAATATGATCATCAGGTTTCTTTAATATAAAAAAATTATATACATAAAATTTCTTGTACCTTCTATCTGTTCCTGTGTTTTGCAATTGTTACATAAATTTTCTTGTACCATAGTATGTTAAAAAATAAATGCTAAAATTCCTTTATAATACAAAAAAAAAAAGTACCTAAATATAAACAAACAAACTTTGAATTACAAAATGAAAAGGAAAGAATCCTTTCCCAGAAAGTTTGGGCTAAAAACATGGGTGCGCACTGCGTACAGCAGAGCACGTGGCATCTCTCCTCCCGTCTCCCTCCGCGCTCCTCGGGCCCCCTCCCCGGGGGGCTTCACGCCACTTCCCCGGGTTTCCGGGCACGTCCTGCTCCATGCAGCCAGCAGAGGGCAGCACCGGGAGTGTCTCCGGGGGATCAGAGCAAAAGTGGGGTCCCCCTCATGGGTCTTTCTGGATCACAGCCTACCTTCACAAAAGAGTGCGTCTACCCCAAGTGGGCGAACTGGCTATTTGATTCAATTTAACCAACACTGAGGTCAGGGGAATGAAGCGGGCCCACGGCCCCGGCCCTGCCTGGCGGGGTCCCCCGCTGGGTGGGCGGGGTCCCCCGCTGGGTGGGCTGAGTCCCTCCGGGGAGGCCACACTCTGCCCGGCAGCCCTCCCCTGGGGCTGCCTCTCCAGTCTGCTGAGTGCTCCATCCTGGTCCGGAAGGTAGGCGGCCCCTTGGGACTGTAGCTTCCCTTGTGGCACGTTCCGAACCGCGCTCATCCCTATGGAAACACGGGGATCCCTTTGGTAAGCTCCCCTCAATAACAGGTCAGGGTGCGTGTCTTTTTACCCCAGGCCCTGCCCGAACAGCATTAGGCAGGCGGCCCAGGGGCAGGTGTCCTTGTTTAAAAGGAAGCTCGGAGTCGTCCTTGATTGACGGCTCCAAGCTGCCCAGTCCAAGGCACAGGGCGCACAAGGCTTTTATGCAGGGGCAGTCTGAACCAGCTCTGTCTTGGGGGGCCCCTGGGTAGCCACTGTTGGAATGGGGGGCTAAGGATTTATTCTAGCATATCCACTTCTGGGCGAGAGGGTGGCTGGGCGAGAGGGTAGCAGAGCTAATAAGGTGATGTGTGAAATGCTCCCAGGCTAGTCATCATGTAGATTTTTTTTCACGGAGTAGGCAATTGAGGAAGACAGGGAGGAGAGGGGGTCTAAGAGATGCAATGTGCCAGAAGGGAAAGGATGGGAGATTGTTTTTTCCAAAGAACTGGACCTTTGCTGACTATAGCGTTTTATTAATGAAAACATGTGTTCGTGTTGTGTTTCTGCTAGGAGTTAGTCTCTGCTAGGCACAGAGGTCACGGAGGTGAGCAATACACACAATCTAGTCCCCACCCCAGTCACTGGAAACCTAGCGCAGTGGTTTCCAACCTTGTCCCGGTTCCTGTATGTAGGAACCTGTAATGACCAATCCTCCGGGGTGCTCCAAATCTGTCCCCTCCTTCTGGTCCCCGGTCCCCACTGAGAACCACCTATCCCATAGCACATAGACACCTGGAACGCTTGGCAAGTGTGACAAATTCCCGTCACACAAGTGAACGTGGCCCCAGATACTGAAGAGGAGCAGGAGATAACTTTCACGCTGGACCTTGAATAAGGAGTGTGATACAGGTGGTCAAGTGAGTAGAGGAAGAACATGCCAGACAGGGGCGGTGGCATGAGCAAAGGCAGAGTAGTGCAGGTCACTGGTGCATCCTGGAAGAGCAGGTGTCCCCCTTGCCCCAGGCAGGGAGGGCTGCTGGATCTCGCATACCAAAACAACAGATTTTCCCCCAGGTTGGGACAGACATGTTAAAAAATTACCCATTGTTTCTCCTAAACGAATTTGTGCTTTCTGACCTTTACTGGGCACCCCTACCTGACTGGGAGGGCCCCTGGGCACGCCTGGCCGCTGTTAGGAGCATGTCTGGCCTCATAGCCCCTGGGCAATTGCACAGGAAGCTTGACGCGGAGGACTTAAAGAGTCCTGGTTGGTCAATCCGGGACATTTTCCTGATTGTTTTCTGGTTTTGTTTAATAATGATTATTAGCCGAAAAGGAAAGAATTGCCAAAGTGGATATTTCACATTGCTTGCGGGTGAAACTGTACTACTGTGAAATTGTCCTGCAGTAGCAAGTACTGGGGACTATCAGGGAAAAGAAATGCTGAGGGTGCTATCCAGGCAGCCTGGAAGTTTCCGCCCTGCCAAGGGCAACGCTGACACCAGCAGCAGGCTTTGGACTCTCTTGCCCTCTAGTGGCCAAATGCTGAACTGAGTTGCTACTGGTTGCAGTCTCGTCCCCCCGGGGTCCTCCATTGCTCTACCTCTGCAGGAAGTGACGGGCTAATTAAGAAGGCCTTAGGAAGGTACAGGTGCGAGCGGATCGTGAGCCCCAAAGCCAGCCTGAGAGGGGCGTGGATCTGAGGGAGAGGTGGCGAACTCCGTGCTGCTGTCCTGTCGCCTCTTGTTTCTTCGTGATGCTGCTCCTGGAGCGAGGCTTCCAGACTCTGCGGATAAGATCTCCCCAAGGTTGCCTTTCTTTTCATTCACTTATCCAACAAATGTTTCCGGAGCATCTACTATGAACCAGGCGCTGTGCTGCGCCCTGGACATAACAGCTGGCACATTTCATTACGATTTAGAATTAAACCAACAAGTTTGCAGAGTTCTAGAGATGGCACCCAGGGCCAACCAAACACACCGTGAGGCAGTGGAATTTTAGAATTGCCAAAGGTTTACCCGAGCAATACATTTTTAGTTAAACTCTAATTTTTCTGCCACATCTTTTCTTTATAACTCATACATAGTGTCTTTTTGATAATGGGTCATAAGGCATCTCAACAATTATTTATAATTTGGGACACAGTATAAGCCGCAAAACTAATGCCGTGTGATGTGCCTAGAGCTCTTCCTAACTTCATGAAAACAGAGGGTTTCGAAAGAATGTTGAATTTCTTTCTCCTTGCCTAGAACATTCAATGATGAGTTGCTGGCATTAAAAGAATGCGCCCACAGAATTCTGTCGGAACACTGAGGTGGTTTTGGAAATAGTTAGGTCTTTTTGTGGTGGTACTAACCAAACTGAATCAGTGTAAAAACCTAGGTGGGATATTGTGTTTGTTCAGCTCTGCCGGGTCATCTGCCCAGCTTCTGCCACCACCACTTACTCTCTACACTCTGCTAATTTTACTTCCTAATTATTTCTTAACTCCCCATAGTTGTTGTTGTTGTTTTATTAAGTTAACTACTACTTCCTAGGTTCAGATTCTGACTTCTTTGTTCCTGAACTACTATAACAGACACCTTAGTGTAGTTCCTTTCTCCTGCTGTTGTCAAATCCATTCTCCACACAGATTTATCTGCAACACGAATCTGATCGTGCCGTGGCTGTTTTTATCCTACCCGCGGCTATACAGTGCTTACAGGGTAAAGGTCAAGCTTCTTGTGCACTGAATGCATGAGGCCAGCACTGTCCAGCCGCATCCACTACCACTCCATCACCCCGCCCAGCACGCCCCAGCTAGGGACTCGGGGGCACTCTGAATTGACCTGTGGACCTATTAAATGGACGTTCAAACATTTAAATCTACTTTTGTGCTGCATTGCTTATGAGTTTTCTTCTTCATAAAACCAGTAGTCCTGAGGTGACCAAATCTCATTCTAAACATGTTATGAATTCCTGTTGGCTGTGTTTTAAGAGTCCCGTTATCGGTGAGTATGTTTCTCAGACTCCAGAGGCTTCCTGTCCTGGCCATCCCCACCCCCCGGCTGTGCAGAATTCTCTGGCTAAGTCTCTCTGTGCGCCCTGGTTGCGTTCATCGTTCATGGGATTTTGACATTAACATAAGAGTAGAAATGCTTTTTCTACCAAGGCCCGTTCTTCCTCTTCTTTTCTTTTTTGGACAGGTTGCTGATGGGGTGAGAGTGGGGACCCCCATTCTTTCTCACTGGGGGAGCAAGATCTTCCCTGGCAGATGTTTCCCACAATGACTAAGTTTCTACATATTCTAATTTTTCCAATCAGTCTTGCAAACCTAATACCGCTGGGCTTGTCTCAATTCGGCCTCCATCGTGCCAACAAAATCATTTTTCTGAAGCGCAGATGTGACCTGCTCATTCCTCCCCGACTACCGGATACAATTTAAATTCCTCATTTGAAACGCAAGAATCCTCAAAATTGGTCCTTATTTATTTTGTCAACGTTCTGCCAATCCCGCCCCACCATTAACTTTTTTAAAATGTCTTTACTTTCTGCCATAATTTCCACTGTGCCCACCCCCCACACCTCCCACCAGACTCATACTCTCTCGGGGTCGGCTATTGACTTGGGGTGCCTGTGTTGGCACATTCTTTCCCCAGTGAGTCTAGAACTCTATATATTCTTTGAGACCACATGTCACCTTGTCTCCCAAGCCTTTCCTGCTCTTGACCAATGTGGTTGCCCCTTCTTCCCTGGCCTTTGTTTACGTCTATTAGAACTCTTCTGTCTCTAAGTAAACATAGATAGTATCTTCTCAGCCTGCCATCAGCCCTGTCCAACCTGCCACCCAGGACTGCTTTGAACGTGGCCCAACACAAATCCTTAAAACATGAGGGTGTGTGTGTGTGTGTGTGTGACTTTTTTTTTTTTTTTAAGCTTTCGTTAGTGTGAGTGTATTTTGTGTGTGGCCCAGAGAAGTCAAAAGGTTGGACATCGCTGGTCTACATGGTTTCTTCATCCCTTCATGGATCCCACCATGCAAAAAAAAAAAAAAAAAAACAACCCAGCATCTTGCCATGCCAAAGGCTATGGTACCTGCTGGGGGTTCAAAGGTAACTAAGGTTATTCTTATTCCTTTGAGATTTCACACTGTAATGCAAGAGGCTCACACAGAAGCAAGCAAACACCGTGCAGTGCGGTAAATGGGTGCAAATCTGTGGTCTTACCAATTCCAGCTCCTTGGTGTCCACCAATGGCAAGTCAGGGCTCAGTAATTTTCTGAACAAATGAAAGTGTGAATGAATGATGGGATGGAGAGAGTGGTCATCTTTAGCCTAAACCAGGCCTCCGGGCTCCACTGTTTTATGAAGCAGTCCTAAGAATGACACGAACAAAACATTTGACTTTTAAAAAATAGCTTTGAATTTACTATACTGTATGTAAGAAAATATATAATTGCTTATCACACCCATCTTTTAACAATACTATAGGTGAGAAAAAGCTTAATCTTTTAAGTGAGTCAATATGAAGTGAATGCTAATATACTAATATAATGAATCAATTTGATGACAGCAAACAAGTCGCTGAAGTTCAAGAAACACTGACCTAAACAAAGTAATTTTCACAGCTTCCTTTTCCTTGGGTCTTATTCTTTTCCTGAACCAAATTTACCTTTAGAATTTTTGGAACCTCTTGAAATAAATCATTTTACTGTAAAAACTTGCAACCAAGGGTGGTTACTAACTAATTTAAATCTTTAAAAAGGTAAGACGAAGACCACTGTGTGTGTTGAAAATGAACCAAGCCACGTTTATGGCTTATTTGATTCCAGAAGTGATTCTGTACACACTCTACTCCAACATCTGGAGTTTCAGGGGTTGTGACCCACGTATGTGACAAGCAATAGACCTAAGCTGTGGGCTGGGCTATTGTGTATTTGAGGAAGTAGGAAGACTAGGAAATGACTTTCCCAGGCCTCCTGAGCAGTTGCATATGGTTCTTTGATATTTAAGACACAGCAGTAGCTACATGGGCATGACAGCAACTCCAACGTGCCAACAGGGGTCTGTCTGCACGTGTACTTCCCTCTCTGCCTCGTGGTTTTTGCTTGCTGAAGTCTCTGTGGATCACAGCTTTTGTTCACCATACTGCCTGTGTTTGGGGTGACCAACTGAACCCAGTCTTCCCAGGATTTTCCCAGTTTTAGCACCCAAATTTCTGCATCCTGGGAACACCAAGTCCTGGGCAAATGGGGACTATTGGTGCGCCCCCCGCCCCCCGCCATATCCCTTCTCCATACATTTCATATTCAAATTCTGGGAGAACGAAGAGGCACGGTCTGGCTGGGTCTCCCCACTCCTCCCCAGCTGAGAGCACCTGAACTCCTCTACCTTCAAGTTGATCCTCACTGACCAGAACCAGGTCAGGCTGGGGGGTGGCACAAGAAGCTTCTCCAGCACCTTTTTCAGGAGGAGCTTGTGGGTGGGGCGAGCCTGGGAACGTCAGTTTCTCTCAGGTCTGTTGAGTCGCTTTGTACACCACTGAGTCACTCACCAAGGTCCTGGGGTTCTGATGAACATTAGGTAGGTGTACGTGTGGCTAACAGGTAGAAACTACTTGTGGTCGTGTCATCCTTTTCCTTGTCATGAATTCAGTCTTGTTATACACATTATACTCCTAATATCATGCTAGGACACCCTGGCCCAACCTCTAATTAAATTCTATCCCACACAATCCTGTCCAGAAATTGTAAAGCTTGCAAAAAGGGGATATTTAAGGGAAAACAGCATAATCTGGGAAATGCATTTTAAGCTCTAGTCACACGTGGGGACAAACACAAAATTCTCCGTGGCTGAAAGTCGGAGAAGCCGAGCCATGGTCAGTGCGGGGGTGGGGGTGGGGGTGGGGGGGTGGTCTTCTTCTGCCTCCCCAACTTAAGCACCCCCCCCCACACACACACACACACACGCACACGGCTCCAGCAAGCAGGTCCTTCGTGAGTAAAATGCTTTTTGCATCTGCAAGAACAGAAGTTCTGCCCTCGCGTTGCGTTCTGTGGACTAGGGTGGGAAGCCAAAATGCACTCACTGTAAAAATACCGAAGTCCTGAAGCACATGATTGGTTTCCAAGAACCGACTATAAAACGGCAGGGTGCGCGGGGCTGGCGGGGAAGTCGGAGAGCTCAGGCTCCCCGCGCTTGGGTCGGCCCGCACGCCCGGAAGCCCCGGCGTCCGAGGGGCCCGCGCGCCCGCGCAGCGCCCGGCGCGCCCCCGCGGCACGGCGGGAGCGGCCTGCCCAGCGCCTCGTCCGGGTCACTGCGCACACCCGTCAGCCTCCAGGGCTGCAAACCGGGGCGAAGGCCATGCACTGCCACTGGCCCTCCCATTCTCCATTGTCTGCGCGTCTCTTAAAAATAAAGTTTGTGTTTCTTACTCAGGCTAAGAACTGATGAAAAGTGAAAACACCGACACCTGGATGTATTACTCAACCCAAGTCCACTTTAGAGTTTATTTAGCAGAGAAGTGTGTAGAGACCACCAGTCCAATTTAATGCTTCCCCCTGCCCTGGTAGGAGAGGTGAGGAGCTTGCAGTTCTAGAGGCGGGCAGAGAAAGGCAGAAGCCCGAGGGGAGGGAGCAATAAAGCAAACCCGCCTCCCAGAGGATCCCTGGAGGCATGATTTAGCCCTCTCTTCCAGGGGTGACTCTCAGAGCTAGCAAACCCCACCGCTGGGCTGCACTCCGCAGCATTCAAGGCCATACCTGCACCCCTGCTCCCCCAGAGGCTGTCTCCCCCATCGGAACACGTCGGAGCTCCTCTCCACTGTGGGGATGGTGGTCCCAGGGTCACCTCCTCAGGGAAGCCCTGCCCACCTGGGACGTCTGTGTCCTTATAGAAGCAGAACACAGCACACACCAGGCCTCAGTGAGCAGAGGGGGCACTCGTGCCTGATGACGCAGGCCCTGTGCAGCAATGCCCCCCAAACAGTACCAGACCCAATGCTGTGGCTGAAGAGAGAAGAATTTTAGAAAATAGGTACACCCTCCCCTTTACCTACCCTGACTCCATTTTCCATGTCAGTGTAGCAACGGAGTTAGAGCAATTGAGGGGTCCCCTAGGGCAGCTGTGAGAGAGGAGGATAAGAGATGCTCAGTATTCAGCAAGCAGAACAGCGGGGAGGCTGCCTAGAAGACAGGAGAGGTGGGGGCCTGTCTCCAATGAACTCTGCAGCCTTGTTTGCTCATCAGCAAAGCCGGGGAGGCAGTCTGGTGATGTGAGCCACGTGACCCCAGTTTGCTGGCTCTGTGATTTGTCCCCCATGGTTCTTGTCCTCCCCCCTTCCCCATCCACAGTGCACTGCAGCTTTGGGGGAGGGCATGTGGAGAAGGGCAAGGCAGAATTAAGGGCTGGGTAAGTCCATTTCCATCTCCTAATACTCTCTGCTCAAAGGGTCCAGAATGGCTCCACTGGGTTAAGCGAGGGTGCTTGCACCTGTGGAAGCTCTCACCTCCTCGTGGGGTCCCCCCTGGGCCTGCAGGAACTCTGTGGAACACGCCGTGGTTTAACTCACTCGGTCATAAAAGGCGTGAGCACGTACAAGTTACAGTTTTCACTGGCGAGTTCCCACCTGGCCTCCAGACGCGGTCGGCGGTGACCAGGAAGCAGAGCCCAGCGGTGGTTTCCCCACGACGTGGGCGCACATGGCAGTGCCTGCTTCAGTCTTTGGCAGACGTGGTCTTTGCTCCCCAGCACCTTCCAACTTAAAAGAGATAAGAAGAAACCCCGATAAAAATGAACATCAATGGAGTCTCTTGAAAAGAAAGCAAATACGCTTAAAGTATTATCACACTGACTCCAAGGGTAGTTGATATTTATAAGCACATGAGAAATTTGTATGGGGTGCAGGGGGAAAAGATCCAAGACTTGAGTGATGCGGGCCTCAGGGCTACCTCACTTCTCCTTGGCCGGTAGGGTCTCCTTGAAGCAGCTGGGATTTTTAAGGACAGCAAGTAAAACTTGCTGGAGAGAAGGCTACACATATATTAATGGTGACCTGATCACATGTGTAATAGTGGTTCCTTCCCGGCCACGCACAGAAAGTGCTGCTGTGATGGACGAATCAGACAGACAATCATACGGTGAAGTTTGTGTTTCCCAATGTGAAATTGTTGCTACAGCTTGTCATAGAGCTCTCGTGAGGTTCACGCCTTGAATTAATGTTTCAGTTTCTCTCCTGAGGTCTGTGTCGGGAAGCTCTGCTATGATCGTGTCACACATTTGGAAACCTGGCCAGCACTAGGTAGGGCTTATCTTGGGCTACACACATAGGTGACCATCTGGGCTGGTTTGCCAAGAACAACAATGGTTGCTGCGTCTTGTCTTACTGTAATTATTAATAGTGTCCCCTTTCCCTATCAGCAGTGCTCTGGTTTATATTTAAGAATAAGGTCACCCTAGCCAGCTGACATACTAAGACTGAAGATCCTGCCTTTCCTTCACCAGATCATCCATTTAAGCACATGTTTTCCCAGTTGTCAGAAGTCCTTTATTTCTGAGTTAAGGTGACATAGAGCAGCATGTCCCTTACACAGGCGACTGTGCAACACACCAAACACAGGGTCTCTGATGGAAAGAGTTTTGTTTTGTTTTTCACTTTGTTTTGTTTTCACTGTCGCCGTGATCAGTGCCTTTGAAAATGACATTTTATGACTTCAGAAGCTAAGACAGGCTACATAATTTCCCTCAAGTCAAGAAGCCAGCAATTTTGTGTCATAATGTCAAGTCATTTTAAGCCACCTTGTCCTTAGGATTTAAAGTAAAAAAAAAAAATCGAAAATATATCAGGATAATTCCACTAATGCTTTGTTCTAGCAATGATTTCTCTCTTGAGAAACTTACCTAAAAGAAGTTGACATGATTCTCACAGCCCTGTGATTAAATAGGACTGCCGGGGAGTTGTACGTAATGGTTCGTGATTAATGTCCATCATGGCGGATGCCCCTTTACATTGCCTTATCAAAACCAGAAATGGCCCAGTCCTGTAATACGTTAGCTCTGTAAAAATCACCATGTGCACTTACAGCCGTCTTTTATCCCATCACTTGTCTTTCCTTTTATATGACGCTTTTTTGTGTGTTAGCTCATTTTGAGTCATGAATTGCAACTTATGGAGCCATTCACCCAGAAGTAGTCATGCACCTACCCTGGGTAACAGAAATGGAGTTGAAAATTGAGCCCCTGGTATCATTATGGTAGCTCTCTATCTCACCGGAGGAAAATCAAATTTCAGATTCTTCCCACTTCCCTTCTGCCTTTCACTGCAAATTTCAAAGGATGGCAGTAGGCAGATTGGTTTGTAATGACAATTTTTAAACCAAGAAATGACATTAAATAAAAAACCAAAGTACTTCTGGGTCAAATAGCATTGCTTCCAGAAAGAACATCTCCACAGTAACAGCAATGACAAAAATAGTCTTTTTTCGTGAAGATCTGAGTTAATGAGCTTATGTAGATTGTAGAATTCCGTTACTGTTTTCCACAGACGCCTCTCAGAGAAAATGACACGCGGTGGAAAGTTCCGCGTGAGGTCTGTGTGCTCTGGGGACAGTCGCTTAGTCAGGGTAGTGATGGCGTTAACACAGCCCCTCCTCAAATTGTTTTCAGTTCCTGTTTTCAGGGAGGATAAACAAACAGCCAGTAACTCAGTCTGATAGAAGTTTCCGCACGTAGAACGGTCAGAAAGTTGAACTATTCAGGAGAATATGTTTTACTGTAATATATGTCTAGATTTTATGGTCCTTAATGATTTGTGTTAATTAGCGTCACTGGGTCCTCCTGTCTTTTGTGCATTCCACACAAGAAAAGTTTTGCTTTCAGGAATATCTACAGAGGAGGTGGCCTGCGGCTTTGCCCGTGGGGGAGAGGAGGGTCCCAGCAGCTTGAGCACATGGTCAGCTGAGGGGGTGCCTTGGGCTGCCTGAAAAGAAACCAGAGTTAGAAACTAGTGGGAGAGCTGCCCCCATTTTGCCCACCTGGAGAGCCACAGGACCCCCTGAAGGGCGGCCCTCACACTTTCCAAACAGCCCCTAGAAAGTGTAATCTGCATCTAAAAATGGATTCTTTTGTCTCCCTAGATGGAGCTACTCGGGAAGCCCCACCCCTCCCCCCTCCGGGCAAGGCAGGGTGCTGTCTGTTGTAGGTGCATTGTTGTTCCCTTAACCTTGGGGATTTGTTGCCTCTGTACTTTGTCAGGTGACAGGTGGGAGCTGCTAGGGGCAGGCTCCTCACACACCACAGCAAGACAGGTTCGTATCAGAGCCCAAGACCCAGGGACATCTGGTTTAGACTGACACTCCGGGTTTGTAATCTCTCTGGCTGCCCCCCTCCCCCCGCCCTCACCCCACCCTCTCGCTCTCCTCACCCCACCCTCCCATCCTTTCTGACATCAATAATTTGAAGACAAATACACAGCAGCTATACAAGGATCAGGAAAATCTGGACCTGAGAGCCTGAACCCAGATCCCTCTTTCCTGAATCTTTTGTACCCAAGGAAACAGTAAGGTTAAAACTAGATTTGCTTGGTGTGTGTGCCCTCAAGGCCACCAGTACAGAAACCGTGTGAAATTAGTTTCTCCTTAAAGCAGGATTACCAGTAAATTCTGTTGCAAAATGATGGAGACCTTGAGTTATCTGCTCTGTCAACCCACCCGCGTATATTCACACCACCAGGCTTTACCTTTCTGGAACATTCCAGAAAGGTTAAAAAAAAAACCAAACAAACAAAAAGCAAAACCCTGCTGGGAGTTGAGGGGTCTCTTCTTCCTTTCCCAGTGTGAGTTAGCTCACTCACAGGCACGCCCACTTTCCTTTCTGTCTATATCCTTTGTCCTGTAGGGGCTTCCGCATCTTTCTGTCCTAAATTGCCAAACTATGTCCCCCACACTGCCAAAACACACAGGTGACCCAAGGTCAGATCTGGAGGGGAGGCCAGCCATTGTTCTGCACGGAATGCTTGATCTAAATTAATCTAACCCTTGCCTGAGTGGCCTGTACTCTGGGTCAAGGTATGGTCAGCAGGCTAACCATTGTCCTTTACCCGCCTCAAATGATGGGGCCCAGTACAGATTAAACTAGCATGCTCTTCATACTAGTGATCATGTTACTTTTAGGTAGCTGAAATAGCAGTTAATGTGGCTTCAATTATTTTCCCATCCTTTTTTTGTGGACATTGTGCCTATTTTCACCTTCTGGGAAATTTGCCAGATTTTCAAGGACTTTGGAAAGAGCAAAATAAATATTTGTATGTAGCTTAAAGGAAAATGAGTTATGTTGGACATACCTCTGCTCATCCAAAGAAAAGCATTTTAATTGCCTTTCCGATAATCTTAAAGCAATTAACTTGAGAGATTCAGAAGGTTGATTTTACTATTCTAGTTGGCTTTTCAGATCTGTGATCTGGTGTGTGTGTGTGTGTGTGTGTGTGTGTGTGTGTAAGGAGAGGAGTCAAAGTGTAGGCAAATGAATACCAACTCTTTTCAGAGCCTAGTTTAAGCGATCGAAATAGAGTGTGTCAAAAGTAAACAACCTCTGTGTATGTTAATCAGGCTGCAGAGAGTGCCAGAAAGTGTTTCCTTAACAGCATTCAGCATATACTCTTTCTAATTTTGTAAGGGATTTCACTGACACTGGGGACGTTCCGCAGTCGGCTGCTTAGGAATACGTGTACCCGCCTCTTTGGGAGGCCAATTCTGTGCCTGAGGTTAAAGAGATCACAAGGTCCCTGCCCCACGGTGATGCTGTGTGCCATGTTCTCCACCCCTCCCCCGCGCTGGCTGCGAAGTCGCAGCAGTTTGCAGCGGTGGAGACGGGCAGCCCGGGTCCCGGGAAGGCAGGCCCGTCACCTGTTGGGGCCTCGGGAGCGTGCGGCTGGGGGCCGGCCCGCGGCGGGGGCGGCGGCAGCTCGGAGCACAGCCCTCTCTCCCTGGGGACGGGGCTGGCGGGAGGGCGGACGGACGCGGAGACGCAGGCGAGGAGGCCCGGGGGCGGCCCGGCGCTGGAATGCAGCGCTCTCGGGCCCGAGAGACTTTGCACCAGAGTGGAGAATAGTTTGGGGTGGGGTTTCGTACCGCCCCCTCCTCCCCACCCCTGGGCCCCCTTCCAGGCGTGTTCGGGGAGCTCTCACAACTGCGCTGGGAAGTTTAAAGAGCGGCGAGGCGCTTTTGCCGTAGGCAGGGACAATGGAAGAAAATGAAAGCCAGAAATGTGAGCCGTGCCTTCCGTCCCCGGCAGACAGCGGACACACGCGGGGTAAGTGAACAGACTCATTCAAAGATGGAGTTACAGCTACGCGTGCCCCGCGCCGCTTCTGCGTGTTAGGACTGGAGACGGGGCGCAGGGCGAAGGAAAAGCGCGTTTCTTGGCGTGGTGCGTTCTCCAAACTGAGCGGCGAGCTGTGATTCCAGGGGGTTCACGGTCTCTCTGGCAGGGTTTCCTAAAGCAGCCGAAGAAGTGGCGCGGTGGTGTCCCTTGTGGAGCACAGTAAGCCGTCAGGAGGTGCCACATCTCCACGCAGTGACAAATACATCGCAAAAGCAGTTCGTGCTCAGGGCTCCAGCCCGGGGAGAAGCCGGTCGTTTCTCTGAAGCCCTCTCGCCCGGAAGGCCGCTCTCCATTCATTGGTGGGGGCACTCCAGGAGGCAGAGGCGTGGTGGGTGCAAGTTTTGTAGCATTTTGGAGTCAAATCGGAGGTTGGGGCTGTTTGGTGTTACAGATCAGAACGGCAGGGCATATCTGGATGAGCGATGGAACGCTGAATCTTCTGGGCTGTTCTAATTCAAAAGTTGTGAGTTGTTAAGACAGTTTTGGTAAATTTGCTCTGGGCACGTTCCCTTTCATTGTTTTTATCCTAGACGTGTCTTTTCCGGAGGGAGTTTCCAGAAGCTTATTCAGAAGGTTGATTTCACAGTGGGGTGGGGTGGGGAACGGGCTTGCCTGGTGACCAGCGTCTGACGTCTCTGATGCCAGAGCCCGTCCTGTAGCATCACGCAGGCACCGTGTTCAAACACCGCGCAGTGCAGAACCGCCCCCGCCCCCCGCGCGCCAGGTTCAACCAGGGGCCAGTCCGTCACTGGAAGCGCGCTCTGTGGGGTGCAGTGCTGTGCGTGGGCGTAGGGATTATACCCAGGGGAAGAGGTGTGTGATTTATTAAAAGGCTAAAGGGGAAGTAAAAATGACTCATCCACACTGAAAATGCAAAAGTAAGCCAGACCGAGAAGAAAATGCAATTACAAGAGATAGAACTCCCCCATCCCCACCCCCAGGGAAATGCAGGAAACTTGAAGCTTAGGAAGCCCTGGGGAATCCGAGTCTTATTCATCCATCTGGGCATCTGCTTGTACTTCCAAAGCAGACCACCATTCTCCTTGGAGGCGCCTGGTCAGTGGGGTTCATTGGGAGATAAGGCTCCTTCCTCTCCCTCCCCCCCTGTATTTGATAGGACAGGATCCTGCAGCAGGAATTCAGCCTCTGGGCCCTTGCTGAAGTAAGTGACTCAGAATCTAGAGGGGCAGTTCGAATGGGAACAATTTAAGAAATCACTTTCAAACAAGCACAGCGTTTCAAAGATGCTTCAGAGGGCGGAGATGGTCAGAATGAGAGCATGTGGTCACTTTATTCATTTATTCATTCCTACAACAAATCCTGAGCATCTGTTAGGTGGTAATCACTGCTTTAGCTGCCGGGGATCCAGCAGTGAACAAAGTGGCCTAAAAATACCTGCTTTCATTGAATTTGTGTTCTAAGGGCTCAGTGTGGGTGGAGGGCAGCAGTGGAGACAGATAATGAGCAAATAGGTCAAATATATAGCTTGTTAGACAGCAGGGTCACCAGGTTTTGCAAATAAAAATACAAGACACCCTATTAAATTTGAATTTCAGATAAACAACGGATAATTTTTCCATCTAGATATGTCCCATTCAACAACAGTTGGGACATACTTATTATGTAAAGCATTCTTTATTATTTAATCTGAAATTCTTGTAATTTATCTAGCAACCCTATTAGGTGGAAATAAGACTGTGGGGGAAAAAAATAAGGCAGGGAATAGGGTGTGTAGGTGCCGACGGGGTGATGAAGCTACAGGCAGGGTTATTATTAGGAAACATAAAAAAGTAAAACAAAACAAGGTGAGGGAGGGAACAGCAAGGAATGTTCAAAGAACACGGAGAACTTTTGGGCTACGGATGGGAGGAAAGGACATTAAGAGGTAACCACCTCATGACAGCTGATGAAGGGGCTGTGACACCCGTGGTGAGGACTTGGGCTTTTATGTCAGGGTTAGGTGGGCAGCTGCGGGCAGGCCTGACTGTCTTACACAAGAGCGACACCTGGTGCTGTGGGGTGGGGGAGGGGCAGGGAGGCCCGCGGTGGGGCGGGGCTTCTGCCAAAAACCAGGCCGGAAACCGCACTACCCTGGCCTGGCAGACACTACAGCAGGTGGTGACAAGAAGGCAGGTGGTGACAAGAAGATGGCCTAGGTGTGTGAGGGCGGTCCGGAAAAACCCAGCCATAAATGCCTCTCTGTTTTCCCTAGTACTTGGCTGGACACTTTGCGAACAGCCCGCCTACATCCGAGGCAAGGCCAAAAGAGTTTTCTGAGGGCTTGGATGTGGGACACAACAGAAACAGGAGTCAAGGATCATTTCAAAAACTGTTGGTTTGTGAGAAAAACACATACCAGATGATCTCACCTGTATGTGGAATCTAAAGAGCAGAGTAGATGAACAATCAAAATAGAAAAAGAACCCGTGGACACAGACCACGGTTGAGTGGTTACTGGAGGGTAAGGGGGAGAGGGGGAAGGGAGGGAGACTCAAATATATGGTGACAGAAGGAGGACTGGCTGGGTGGTGAGCGCACCATGCAGTAATACAGAGACGGAGTAGAATGGCACACCCAGAACCTATGTAATTTTGCTAACCAACGTCACCCCCCAGAATTTAATGAAAGCAAAACGTGTTGGTCTGCACAGCGGGCTGAATGGAGCCGCCCTGTATTGAAAGCGGGAAGCACGTGAGGGGCGTAGCTGAGAGGGTCCTGGTGCTCTGGGAGTGGGCGCGCTGCAGACCAAGTTGTGGGTCTGCTAGGTGGAGATGTCGGTTACGTACGACGTGGGTAGTCAGGGCTGGAACTGAGGACACGGAGAGATAGGTAGGGCTGGGTCTGTGTGCACAGGGAGAGACCCAGGGGACGCCCCACGGGCACTCCAGCACGGAGAGGCCAGGGAGCCGGGAAGGGGGGCTGCGGACGTGGTGGAACCCGGTGAAAACCCGGGTGGGGATAGTTAAGGTCCCATCGCGTTCCCAGTGAACGCCCTACGGTAAAGGCGGTAAAGGCGTGCGGCTCTGTGTCCAGTTCTTTCGTCAGTGCAGGGGCCGTCAGCGCCAGGAGGCCAGGCCGCTGGTGCTCATGTCCGTCCCCATCGTCTTGCACTCTCCGTTACAGTGGTTTATGTATACGTTTCAGCCAGTTGCGATGGGGTGTTCCAGGGCCAAGGCCTTCATCTTTACCCACCCAGCGCCTAACAGAGCCCCAGGCACGCAAAGGCCCTCCATAGATGTCCGCTGAACAAAAGGCTAATTATACCACCCCAGGGCTTTGAGTTTATCAGTCTGCCATAGAACAGGACCCCTTGGGTGATCATGTAACGTATTGTCCAGACTGAGACACTTTGGAGCATGAAAGGGAGCACTATAAATAATTTCACTGGGACAACAGTTGTCACCCAGATCTGTTTGGGCAAACTGGGGCATCTGGTCGCCTGGGGAACAGTTCTGATCAATGAGGCTTCCACGGCTGAATAGGCAAGGTGCCAGAGAAATAACGGGGTGAAAGTGGCCTGCCAAGTGCTCTGTGCAGAACGGGCACTCAATCATCATTGGTTGAATTTGAATTTAACTGTATCATGTTCCCTTTGGAGGCCAGGGGCTCCCCAGTGTGGTCTTGGAGTCGGGGGTGGGGTTCCTTGGGAAGCATATATCTGGTCCCTAGGGTCTTGAAACCCTATTCAGGTGAGGTATTGCCACCCACCTGCTTGCCTCCACTACCCCCAATGTTTTAAGATACTCAGCATTCGCTATGCTGGTGATGATCTTGCAAAATGTCAGTGTATCAAATCAATCCATTGTATACCTTCAACTCAGACAATATGTCAATTATGTCTCCATAAAGCTGGAAAAGAAAATAGGATTGACGGCCCCACAGAGGACAAGCTGGAAAGTCCCAGATATTCGAGTCTTTGCTCAGAAGTCTCTAAAATTTCCCCTTGAGTCTTTGTTCCTTGTCTTGTTTTATCTTTCCTAGCACTTACCACTTCATGACATTTCTATTACAAATTATTTGTTGTCTCTGCCTCCCTTGCTATAATGTGTACTCGTCCCTGAGGGAAGAGAATTGTCTTTTGTGATCATCACTTCGCTACATTTCCTGACTTTTTTCAGTGTACAGAGCAGCCGCTCAGTAAATGTATTTGTGAATGAATCAATCAATCAACTAACCAGCAATTTGAGACAAAATGCTTTCCTGGGTGAGGAAGGGACCGGACCTAATATTTTGCCTAAAATCTGTACCAGAAACCCTCTTCCTCACCTAATTTCCAAAGATTTTTTTTGAGGAATGTCACGGCCGGTTTTAGCTGTAACTTCTCTGCCAGTTTGCACATGGTGGTGACTTTTATGACTTAACAAGGGAGCTGGGAAACTGACAAACTCTGTGAGCTCCCCACAGAGTACTGACACATAGTAGACGGGCCTATTGCTGTAACAACACCTTTTTGTGGTTTGGCATACTCAAGGTTGTTTTCTCCAACATAGTGGAATGCGGATGTCCCAAGCCAAGTGGATGGCCTGAGTGGCTCCCTCCAGACTGACTCTGGGACCCAGGCACCTTCTTTATCTAGTCACGACGCCATTCCCCAGGCCCAGGAGGCTCCCCCGGGAGCCTTTGCATTTGCATTCAACCGGCCAAAGAAGGAAGAGAACCTGGACACGTCCCTTCTGTCCCCATTGCATTGACCGGAAGTAGTGCACGGCCCCAACGAGATGAGGGGGACTGGCTTCGACGGTCTTCCTGTGTGTGCAGTGGGGAGGGTGTTATGGTTTAACAACAAGGCAGACAAAACACTGTCGCTGCTGCGGTGGGTTGTGCAGCCAGACAAAACAGCAGCTCCCCGCGGTGTCGCTCTGACGAGAGCCTCCCAGCAGTTTTAAAAGCTGCATTGTAGAGACCGCTAACCAGAGGCCCCTGGAAAGCAATGGGGGGCTCCTCGCCTCGGAGGCTGGGACCCGCCTGAGCGTGGCCCGGGAATAACAATCTCAGGGATGCCCTCAGTCCTGTGGACGATGGCTCACAGGTGACAAGCAGGTGGGGAGTGCCTGAATGATACAGGCCCCAGTTTTCTGCTGCAGGGCGGCTGACCCAGCCCAAGTGACCTGAGCGGTGGCCAGGAGGCAGCGTGGCCACTGCCGCGGTTGCCCGCCTTGTCCGGTGGGCCGTGTGGTCCTGTGGTGCACAGTGGGAAGGTGGCGGGCCTCCCTTCGCCGGCTCCCTCTATCCCAGTTGCAGTTTTCTCCTCTGTTCAAAGACCACGTTCTCCCCGCGTGAGGGGATGGTAGGCGGCGCGGTCTCATCTCCCGCCGGCGTGGGAGCTGGCAGCTCCTGGGAGTGGAGGGAGAGGCTTTGGGTGGAGAACGGTGTGGGGCTGCTGTGGGTGCTGGCGACCGGGCAGCAGGCGCCTGGTGGCAGCACGGAGGGCCGACGGGACGCCAGAGCCGGAGGGGAGCACAGCACGGAGGAGCGGCGGGGCCCGGAGGACTGTGTCTTCAGCCTCGGACACGCTACCATGGGTGACACTCACTGCTTTCCTCCAGATCACACTAAACCTTGTTAAGCAGCTAGAGACGTTTTAGAAGAATCCACGAGAGAAAGGAACAAATGGAAAAGCAACCAGAGGTTGAGGGGAGCTTCCCAGTGCAAAGTGTTGGAAAAGCATGGGGGTGTAGAGACTCAGTAAGTTGGGGGGCTGCTCAGAGGCAAATGCTGCCCCGAGACTGACTCTGAACTAGGCCGGCCAGACTTACCGTTTTAAACAGAACAGGAAACAACGGTTTTGTCCCGTTTCGAACGGTACGTGTGCTCAGCCCAATCTCTGGGCTAAGCTCAAGGTGTCAGTCGGGTGACCAGATGGACCGTTTGAAATAGGACAGTACTGTGGTTTCCTGTCCCATTCAAAACGGGACGTCTGCCCAGCCTGCTCTGAACTGTAACCTGTCCCCCTCCTTGCTCCATTCCCAGTCATTTCAAAGAAGAAAGTGGAAAACAGTTTGGTCTCTAAGAGGCTAGTGCTCTGCCTCTCTCTACCAATCTTCTGCAGATCCTTGGATAAAGCAGAATAGTTCTTGGGAGTCCGTGTGACAAAGCAGGGCAGAGGGGTACTTCCTGCTCCCATTGACATTCGAGGTGCAAGAGTGTTTACCCACACGGATTTGTGTGGGTGTTTGCATGTTATGCCCATATGAAGAAATCAACTTTGTGCAGATTGAGTCCTGCTAATTCGCCTAGTGGTCCTGGATAATTTTAAAAATAGATTATTTTAATGGTGTTAGAAAGAAACCTTAAAAATCCATTCTCAGGTTAACAGTGTTGGGTCACACACAACTTCTGGGCTAATTCAGTACTCGTATGCACGTGCGCACTCAGATTACACACGTAATTACCAGCCTGAGCTGCACCTGGCTTTATTCACCAGCTCCTGGTGCTTCTGTGTTATCAAAGAGACCACCCAAAAGGTGGCCATCGTGTGAGTCCGCGTCATGAAAAAGTAACCGAAGTCCGTGAAATGACTGTTTATCCCAATAGCTTTTTAACCAGTAGTACCATCTTCTTCCCTTTCTAAATGAGCTGCTGAAACTAATGAAAAGTAGAAGCGTTCACTAAATCTGGCTGTTTTTATCCTGTCTTTTCGCATCTGTGTCTGATGGAGATGATGCAATTAGTAATGTAGCGAGAAGGAAAGAGTAAGCAGGAAGCATTAGTCCCAGAACATGCATGTCAGGATGAAAGTTTAGAACAGAAAAGCAGCGTGACATGAAAATATTTTGTATGTCTAACCAAAGTGGTGGGGGGGAGGGCAGTTCATACCTAGAGTTCTATACATAGACGTTTCTAGGCAAAGGAGAGAAACTGTCGACGGCATTGCCTTCGGAGGAGGAAGCTTCTCCCGAAATTCTAGACACCTGTCGCTTTACATCACGGGCTTGGAAGTTTGGTTCTCTGTCAATCTGAGACGCAAATCTCAAAGTCCCAAATATTGGATCTCTTTTTCTATACAAGACTTCTGAAGATAAATAATTGGCAACTTTATTACACACATATTTTTTTAAAAAATAATTTAGAATAGATTTAAAGGTTTTTAGAGCCAGAAGATGCTGCCTATTCATGCTAGTCCAGCAGCCTCCTTTTATTTACGAAGACAATGAGGCTGAGAGGTGTCGAGCTGTTTGTTCTAAGTCTAGGACTCCTGAGACCCAGCCCAGTGCATTATGCAGGGAATTCAGTAGACGGGACACTCTTCTGTCTGCCCCTGTGAACTGTGTAACAACCACTCCCCATGGAGAGAGCCCGGCGAGTTCCTCAAGTGCTTTTGAGTGTTACTTTCTCTTATTTTGGTTTGTTAAGAAGCAACTCCCTTTTCTCAGTTCCTGGAATTCCACCTGCTACCTCATTCGCCAGCCATCGTGAATGAAGGCAGAGCCCCTGTGTACGTCCTGCACACGAAGCTCTGTCATGGCCTGCCTCAGATCCTCAGCTCTAAGGGGAAATCCGCCTGTCCCAGGCCCCAGGCAGGGCGTCTGGGCCCTTCGGAATGTACCGTGTATCTTCCCTTTCCACGGAGTGTTTTAGATAAATTCCACTTCAAGTAAGATGTGTCTAATATCCCTCAATTATGACCTCTGATAATATTCTCATGCTTGCTTGGTTTATGCAAATAGGGGGAAATCGAGTTTTCAAGTGGTTCACATGTCAATTATCAGAATCGCTATTTTTGGTCTCTGAGACGAAACCAATGTTTCAGATATCACGTTCAGATGATAAAAATACAAAAATCCTGTTACCAGGATGATAGAATTAAAAACAGAAAAATAATCAGAATGGCATTTCTCTTTTCTGTAATTACGGGTGGTGGTGAGGAGTAACCCATTTGCCTACAGACTGACCAAATGTTCTCATTTCAAATAACCTCAGGGAAAGAGTCAGAAAGAACAGTGTTTGCTGCAACATCTTTATTTCTAAAGTGTGATTTTTCATATTCCTTGATTGTTGATTTTTTCACTTGACACACATGCACACACACACATACACAATCTGCTAAGTTATATTCCTACATTAACAGCTGCCACAAACTTGGTGTTCTGTAAACGAGGTTTCTGGCATGAAATCACTAATTGTGAACTGAACTTTTTTCTTTTTTTCATCTTTCAGAACAAGGAAACGGCAGTCTCCATGTCACATCCTTAGAAGATGCAGAATGCCGCAGAACCAAGGACCGCCTTCCTAATGGGGACAGTCGCATTTCAGTGTCAAAGGCTTCCCGCAACATCCCGAGGAGGCACACCCTAGGCGGGCCCCGAAGTTCCAAAGAAATCCTGGGAATGCAGACGTCGGAGATGGACAGGAAGAGAGAAGCTTTCCTGGAACACCTGAAGCAGAAGTACCCCCATCATGCCACGGCGATCATGGGCCACCAGGAGAGGCTGAGGCACCAGGTATGGGGGCCACCAGTTCACCACCAAACTTGTTCTTTCATGAGCGTGAGGGGAAGCCAAGTGACCTTCGGTGTACAAGGGACAAATGAGTTGCGTGGCCTGTGCCCGCCACTGGATTGTTCCAGATCTCGAGAGGAGAGACCCAGAGAGTGTGCAGTTCTCCCAAAAGAGGGTCCCCAAGGTCAACCACAAATACTTCTAACGTACAGGCAATGAAGGGGGGTAGTACTTGATGGAGTAACATGTAGGACCAACCACTGTGTCCCCTGTTAGCACTGAGGGCTTAGCTCAGTGAATACAGGAATGAATGAGTGAGTGAGTGAAGGAATGAATACACAAATACATATTCAAGGTAAAACAGAGTCCAGAGGGATAAACTTGAGATAAATCCCTTGTCCCTAAGAAGCTGGCACTGGGCTTTTGTTTCTGCTCACTTTTTCCCTCTTAGTCATAGATGCTTTCCTTTTGCACGCTTACAGCGTTCTCCTGCCTCCAGTTACTCGTTTGCTCGGGTTATGTGAGATACCACCCACCCGTGGCTCGGGACGTTCTTGTTTCTGGCTGTGCACAGTCACCTTTTAGCAGGCAGGAGAGGGGAGGCCTCCTTGGGGGACCTCGCCGTCGTGTCATCAGATTGACCTTTCAGGATGGGGAGCACGGCAAAGGAAGCGGGGCAGGCACTTCAGCGACTGGCATGGTCACGGAGGGGGGCAGGCCGTTGCTGATTTCCACGCTCCAGGCCCGGGGGCAGGTGCCGTGTTTTTAGTCCGCTCTCTTACCCCTTAGTTAAAGAAGTGACAAGCGAAGTCTGACTAACTCAGCTTTTGATCAGCCGGGGAAGCAGAGATTGGCATCCGCCTGAGGAATTTCAGATCTTTATGTTATCCCCAAGCTCGTATCCTCCCTTCAGTTCAGCCTTCTGGTCCATGAAATCTTTATCAGAGTGCCCGAAAACGCGACATGTTGCTGTATGGATGGTGTGTTTGCTTCTTGTTCATGTTGAGTAAAGGCCGTAGACCCAGAGAGGGGAAGGGAAGTGGGGGTCCTGCTTGATGGAGAGATGAGGGGATTAATTCTTGGGTAATTAGAAGAGGAAGACTACATTGCCTTCGATCTATAAACAACACAACATCAGTTACGCACGATAAAACGATACACAGTAAAATGATGTGTGCCTGTGTGTAGAAAATACCCGTTTTCTAATTTTGAAATTGTAGTTCTTATTTGTTCCCAGTCTTATTGAGATAGGATAGACGTATAACAAAAATTCCCCGTTTTCTGTTGATAGTAGGGTCGCTCTCCGTTTAAGGAATGGAATTGGTGCCTCCCCCTTGACCTTTTTCTGTTGTGTCATCGTTTTTTAATACAAAGCAATTGAGATCAAGGAAACGCAAACTGAACAATTACCCAATTTAATCAGGAAAAGTTAGAATTTGAATCTAAGTAACTCTGGATCTCACTACTCTGTAAGATGAAGACCATCAGTTACAGAGAAGGTCGTGTGGTCTGCACATGGGGGTCAGGGTCACAGAGAGTGAGTGTGAGTTTGTGTGCCCATGGGGACAGAGATCAGGGAGGAGGAGGCCAGAAAACTGATTGGGTAAGGAGGGAAAATATATCTTTTAAAGTTGAAATGTTGCTGAGAAATAATAGAAACCTGTCAACAATGGTATATTTTCCATGTCAAAAATATGCCTATTTCACTCATTACGGTTACTGGTACTGTTTGAGATGTCATCATCGTTGCTGCTGCTATCATGAGGATGGTTTTGGTTAGAACTATTATATGGGGAGCCTAAATATATCTAGAAGGTTGGAGAGGGTGCATGGTCGTCGGTTAGCTGGCCTCAAGCTCCTGTCTCTCGTCACAGACATCTCTGCTATAGGTGTAGTCCAGCCATGGCGGGTCAGCCATCCCTTTACTGGGATGCAAGACGAATTTTTGTGTATTGCAAGCTGACCATCCAAAAGGAGAAAGATTTTGATGCATTGATCTGTGCCTACACTTTTCATTGCACTGCTTTGTTGCAAATGAATCCTAACCAATACTGTACATACCAGAGATACGTACATCGCTTAGGTGATGGTTTAGGATAGTCCTAAGAACAGCCCTTCATCTGTCTTTTCCATTCGTGTCCTCCTACCACCCATCTCCTCTTCCCTTGCCTCTTCTCTGCGACACTCTTTGTTTCTCCTTGACCTTGTGACCGTGGGTTATTCCAGGCTTCCTTTGCAGGAAGATGCCTGACCAGCCTTAAGGAGCAATTCAGAGAGCTCAACTCTGATGCACTTTCCCAGATTCCGCACGCCACGTGCCCCCTGGTGCCTGTTGTCCCAGCTGCCTGTCAGAGAAGTGGCCTTACAGAGACAAGTGCCTTTGAGGGCACACGAGGAACAGATGCAGGAAACGCTGTATCCAGCACTTTCCACAAACGTCTTGGCGCTATGGGAATCCAGGTTCTAATTCCTGGCATTACGAGGACTGTTTGGAAAAAAATCCAGCCATAAATGCCTCTATTTTTCATATTACGTGGCTGGATACTTTCCGGACAGCCCTTGTACCTATGTGTGTGTGTGTGTGTGGCAGGGGAGGGGCGCTGTCTGGGAAAAATCCAGCCATTGTCAATACAACATTGTCCTCTTAGGTGGCTGGATACTTTCCGGACAGCCCTCGTAGACAGGAGGAAAGTTAGAGAATGCCTATGCTTCAAAATCAAATTTAAATGCTGCAGGATTCATGGTTGAAAACTTACATTTGAGCCTTAGGAATGAAGTCAATCAAGAATGTTCTTCGGCCTAAATTACTGAAGAACAAAGAGGTTTCCTTAACTCCCGTTATTGCTGCCTGATTCTTAGCTACTTGAGGGTGACTGTCGTCATTCTTGGGCAGGGGCAATCACACTGTGACTGTGTGTCCCCCGGCCACTAAGGGTCAGGCGGGACTGGGTTGGAGTCCGGCTTCCATCGTGCGCTAGTTGCGTAATGACTTACTCTTTCCCTGTCTCAGTTTCCTCATTTGTCAGAAGACAGAAATAACTATTATCAGTGTATTTATTGAGAAGGAAAATGATGGATCCGCTTTCTGTTTCAATGGCAGCTCTTAGCATTCCCACGTTCTGATCTGTGCCTTCCGGAAGAAGCGTCTCAGAGGCCTGTTTTCCAATTAGTATTTAAAGACCTGTTGTACTTAGAGGATAGAAAGGAAAGGAGAGTTAAAGGAGCAACGTACGCTGCCAACAATGTCTGTGACCTTGACCTCACCTTTTATTTTTTTATTTTTTTATTTTTTTGCTTTTTGGTATGTGGTTGGCTCCCTGGCCGGAATCGAACCCAGGCCGCAGCGCTGACAGTGCCAGCGCCGAAGCCTTAAGCTGCTACACCACCAGGGAACTCCCCCAACCTCACCTTTTAGTAGACGAAGCTTTGTGGGTGACATGCTGGTTAAGAAGACAGGAGCCATGTTACCCGATCACAACACATCCAATCACAGAAAGGCTGTGATTTACAGGACTTTGCTGCCACCTCAGAAACATGGGGTGCCACAGACTGAAGAGTGAGGGTGTCTGCTTTGAGGGCAAAGCCGGTAACAGACTTTTGTGGAAAGGGCATTTGATGTCACAATCCAGAGATGGGGGTGCAGTCTGCCTTCCTTCTGCATGCTGGTTTTCGGTAGCGAGCTGGCCCCATTCAAATGTGAGTTACAATAAGAAAGGAGCCAACAGGAGGTCGATACCTTAAAATTGCTATATCCATCAGGATCATCTTAATTATGCTGCGTAACAAATAAGTCCTGTGGGATTTATTTCTGTGTGTCTCTGTGTGTGGTATGATACAAAAGTGGTTTATTTCTCACACACCCAAAGTGTGTCCTTTGGACAGCCAGCTCTCAGGAGAAGCTGTCCTTGCAATGACTTAGTGATTCAGGCTCCTTCCATTCTGTAATAATGATGCCGTCATCACACATGGATGACAAGTCTCATGACAGAGAAAGAGAGAGTGGATGGATCGTGCACAGGCTCTTACATAAATCAGCCCAGAAGTGGCATATGTCCCTTTTCCTCGCTGTAGTGCTTGGTTCTAGCACCTGCAGGCATTTTGGCTTACCCGGATTTTAGCTGTGGAATCGAAATCGTTTAAGAAGCAAGTCCCCCATGTACCTGTGTCAACTCTCCCAAATGTGATGAATGGTTTCCTCAACTTTGTTGTCCGTAGCACTTTGTACCTCTCTGTACAGTAGCGTCAGTCACATTTATGTGTAATATAAATATATTGGCACATATTGGTATACTTGCGTAATGGCATCTTTATGACTTATTTTTTATGAATTTAATTGTATCGTAGCAGAGCTCCTGTCACCCCAGATTACGCCTCACGCTGTAGATCTCAGGGCACTAGTTTATACCTTGGGGAACGCATGAAATCCCTGTGACATCTATGAAAAATTCCAATTTAATCAGGTTTTGGTCTGTCACATTTGTGTTAACCCTGATCAATTTATGCATGTGGAAGTATTCCAGATTCACGAGTATGCGTCGGTATTCATGGATACGTGTATTCGCACAGCCTGGGAGGTGAGGCCAATGGAACTGAAGATAGTCTAGGAGCAAAGACCATATTCACTTAGTGGAGCGCTTTGGCCGTGGTGAAGGTCTGGGTGAAAGGCTAGTGTTGTAGAATGGGGAGGTTTTGAAAAATTATACATGTTTTGTACATAAATAAATGTGTAAATGAACTGTTTCTAAATTATAGCAAAGGAAGTAGACCCAGCTAGGGCTTTTCTCTTTAGAGCTATTTATTCTACTCCAAAGGTGAAAGTGATGGGAGATTACCCATGTTTGAAACCTTTTAGCTATTTGAAGTAATGACTGAATATCCATTTACAGACGAATTTATTACCTCAACCTCCAGGGAAAAGAAAACAACTTCTTAGCAATGAAGAAATCTAACATAATGTATGCGGAGCCAAGAATAAGTCATGGTAGGAAGAGGGAAGGGAGACTCTACGTGGATTGCCATGAACACGGAGAATGTGAGAGAACTATTTCACATTTCAGCACTATTTTCTCAGCTGTTATTACGACTTCACTCATGTGTGGAATGTAAAACTGAAAGCAGCAAACAAACAAAAACTCATGGACACGGTCAATCGTTTAGTGGGTATCTGAGGGTAAGGGGGTCGGGGTGGGAGAGGAGGGAGGGGGAGTCAAGTACATGGTGATGGAAGGAGAACTGACTCTGGGTGGTGAGCACATAACATAACACACCGACGATGCTCTGTAGGATTGTACACCTGGAAGCTGTATCATTTTTGCTAACCAATGTCACCCCAATAAGTTTAACAATAAAAAAATGGAGAAAACTAGGCAGAGAACATATTATTGGCATCAGCTAAAATTGTGGCTGTCTCCCTTCACACATACTAGTGTATTGCGTCTTCCCAGGAGCCCCGTGGGATAGGCACCATCATTCACGAAACGGGAAACCGAGCACAGAAGAGGAAGCGTCAGGATGTAAACGCTGTTATCTGGCTGTGGGGACGTAACTCCCAACACGCAAATTGCACCAGCTCTTTAATAAGTGATAGAACCTAAAGCCATTTCTGAAATGTCTGAGGGAATGGAGAAGGACCAGAATGGGGCACCAGTTTGCTCAGCGCCAACAAGCATGAAATTTAGTGGTGATCCCAGAGTGGCTGAACTGCCAGCCTCCTCTGAGACTGGTCTTTAATCATTCAGGGAAGAAAAGGAATTTAGCACAAAAGAAACAGGGGCCCCAACTGTGGTGAGTATCTCGGAAAGTTGAAAATGGAGAAAAATCTTACTCTCTCCAGAGCAACACCTCCCAATGGAAGAACCAGGGTGTCAGAATAGAATAACCCAGAATAGAATAACTCTTTATATGAGTACATGTCAGTGCGTGTTTTGCGAACTGCTAGAGACCTGCAAATAAAGAATATGATAGGATTGAAAGCATCAGTATAAAAAAGCTCTTGTCTTCTGCAATTCAAGATGATCTTGGCTCTGTCTGTGGGAAATCAGAATGTGATCGGAAACAGTAGTCGTCTAAATTGGGGATCATGAAAAACAAGAATAAAAAATACGCAGACGGCGCAGTCTAATACTTAACAGATGACATTACTCAGGGGACCAGATAGAGGAGCTAGCCTGGAAATGTTTCCCACAAGACTGATGTTTTGAATTGCCACTTAAAGGGTGTTGGAAGTGCATTTCAGAGGATTGGGACTATTACATAAGAAGACATATTGTGCTTGGGACACAGTGATCGAGAAGACTGTATTCAAGGGGTTGCAATTGTACTTGCAAAATTGGCTTCAAGTTCACAGTCATCGTGTAAGACAGAGAAAAAGAATCCTAAATGGGGATCATTCGTAACACATGGCTTTTGATCCGTGTTTAATTGGGTGCCACCAAGCTCTGTGCGGTCTTTCAGTTTAATTAGCACTGTGGAACAGCAAGAGAACACATTTTGAGGATGGCGCGACATCAAGAGGAGCGCTGCAGAAAATCGAAATCAGATTCTGCTGCCTCGTAACGATGTGCAGTGCCAGATGGGTAATGACTGCCGGGGTGATCACCTTGCAAGGCGTCTACATGTCTAATCACTACGCTCTTTTGTACCCCTGAAACGAATATAATATTGTATGTCAATGGTAATTGAAAGATGATTTTCAAAAATTAAAAAAAAAAAAAGATTCTACTGGAAAACCTACCGAGGAGTGCTGGGAAAGTTACGGGGAGTCAGGAGCTGAAGATGTCACTCTGCAGGCATGGGGAGACACCTGCACAGTGGTTATCAGCAAAAAACCTGGAGATCTAGCTGCCCCCTGAGAGGGACGTTTCAGGATGGAGGAGCCCAGAAAGGAGCGGTGTGGTTCCGCCCAGCACATGGGCGCAGGACTCATACTGCAGGTGTCTCAGCAGTCCTTCCTCTTCCCACTCAGCAGGCTCACTTCTTTGCCATCATTCCCCCTTCCTCCTGCAGGTGGTTCCCGTGTGATTTGTCGGGGACCCACACTGTGAGCTCAGTGTACAAAGTAGCCGCCCTGCCAAGGACACCTCTCTTTAAGGGGAAGAGTAGTAACTCTGGGGTCCGATATAACTGAGTGTATACATGCTGGGCACTCGGCTGTGTGACTGCAGGTGAGTCAGTCTGTTTCCCTGGGGCTTTTATTCTTAACTGGAGAAATGAGACAGGCAGCACCATCTTGGGGAGGATTAGACACGACAGTATGTCTCCACGCTCGTCAACACTGAATGCGTGCTTAAAGTCTTCTCATGAAGGGGAAGACATTCTAGTTGGGAAGTCAAATTCCGTACACATTAGGGCAGCTTGAAATAACATGCGTTCTAAATGGCAGTGATCTAGACCAGAATTTTGTAGAAGTATGTTCTGCAGAACCCTAGATCCCCAGCCTGTTGATAGCTGTTTGGAGAATAGAGAGAAAATCTCTAATTTGGGGACATCCTTGGTTTACCCAAGTTAAATTAATTTCTGTGTTGCGGGACTGGTCAGATCTTGTACTATGCCAAAGGCATCGTGAATCTCGGGTGGAGATTTGGGGAGTAGGCGGGTAAGGAAGGAACTAGGCAGTGTTTCCCAAACCTGTTTGAACACAGAATATTGTTTTGGGGACTCCTGTGTTATGAGGCCCATTAGGTATGTATCTCAAAAGTTTGCTGGAGTTCAGAGCAGTAGGAGAGCAGAAAGGGAAGATTTCACACGGGAGATCAAAATTTGAAGGGATTCTCCGGGAAAGACAGGGGACTTGTCCTAATGATCCGTTTTCTCGATGTCTGGTGCCTTGTAGATGTTGAACCAATACCTACGGCAGGGATATGGACAGGTTGTGATTTGAATGAATAGAATGAAGGCACAGAGGACTTCAGACAGGGAAGGAAGGACAGCAGAGACCTGGGTGACACAAAGGTGGAGGTGGCTCCCTGGTGAATTAACAGGTGGGCTGGCGTAAGAGAAGCAGTGTGTCATTGGGAGAAGTGCGAAGCCAAGTTGTGCTAGATCTTAACTGTCCAGCCGAAAGCTCAGACAGACAGACAGACCCAGAGCACCCTTGTAGCCTGGTGTGCAGAAGTGGCGTGAAGCAAAGTTTAACAATTAGCATTTCTGTGCTGGGTAAGAGGAGCTCTGTGTAAAGCCTGGGTGATGGCCTGGGAGCCATTGCAGTGTCCAGGACGCAGGGACAAGGCCCAGCCAGGGTGGTGGCTGCAGGAAGGGAGCTCAGACAGGACTGAAGGACATTTCCCAATAAAAATGGGAATGACTTGGTGACTGGTTACAGGAGAACGGAGGTAGGAAGGGCTGCAGCACGGGTAGCCCACAGGGTTCTGGCTTGCACTCTGTTCTGACCTGCGCTAGGACCTTGCACCAGTCACCTAGCTCGCCGGGTCCTGAGTCCACATTGTGTGGAACCACTGAAGGGCTAGAGAGCTACCACTGAAGTGACATTAGTCATCACCATGGAGGAAGAGATGGAACCAGAGGACACACTGTGTTAATTAACTCATGGGATCTACTGATGGGAATGGGGGCAGGAAAGATCTGGTCTGGCACTCAGTGACTTTTGCAACAAAATTCTGTAGAATCTTCCCTTTGAAATGCTCTTGGATGTGTCTTCTCAAGGCCCCACTTTTAGCACCCCTCTCCTTTTACGTTCCCATCTCAGCATCTTGTTCCACCAACCCTATCCTTCCTTCCTTCCTTGTCCTGCCCCTAATCCAAGGTTTTCACGGGGTATGCTGCCAACCCCGCACGTGTCTGCAGGTACACTGTCGACGGCGTGCGAGGTTGTGGGACCGTGAGATGGAGCTCTGAACAGAGGCATTGATTCTGACAAAGTGGAGTGGGGTGCAGTGCACTGCAGTGAGAGGCTCACGTCATGCCGTGCCTCCACCCAGGAAGTACGTCTGCGTTACTTGGCTTCACGAGTACCTACTGAGATCGTGGTGGGGCGGTCAGCAGTCCTACTCAGACATGCAGGGGCAGTCTGTGCTGTAATTCCTGTCTCTGTCCCTCCTTCCCCCTTCCTTCGTTCTTCCCTTCCTTCTGGCTTGTAAACATTTCGCGTGGACCAGAGCATTCTGTGCTGCATGTTCAGGTCTACTGCGCTGGGCGTGGGCACGCAGTAGTGCTCACACGGTTATTACGGGCAGCACAGACTGTTCCATTCCCGTGATTCATTCTCCAGTTACTCCCTACAGCATCTGTTTTACTTCTCGTTAAGTACCAAGAAGTTTAGTGCCCATAGAAGCTTCTAGACATTAGTGCCCAAATGTCCTTTCGGCATTCTCTCGGCTTTATGTTTCATTAATTTTTTTCAAAGAAGCCACTTGCATTTATTTATCTTTTTCAGATTATTGTTTGCTTTCATCTTAATCAATTGCCTTTTCCTACTTTTTAAAGTCACCCATGTTGTCTTATAATTTCTTACAATGAGTAGTAAATTCATTTATTTTTAGTACTTATTGTTTAATAATGAAGAAATTTAAGGGTATACAATTCCTGACACCAGTTTGGGCTGTGTCCTTCAGTTTTATATGAAATATTTCCCATGTCACTGCTTTTAAGAAAGTTGAAAATTTCAATTCTTTTTTTTCTTTTTGATTTAAGGGTTGCCCAGGAGTATTTAATTTCCAATTAATTGAGATTTTTTATTTATAATTTTATTGGATGTGATCAGAGCATGCAATCTTTATAATTCTTACACATTTGTTTAAGGATTTGTTTAAAAAAATTTTGAATACTCAAATATACAGTGTTTGTAGGTGTTTCATAAGTACTCATAAAAATCTATTTTATGTTTATTATACTCATATATACACATACACGTGCACGTGTGTGCACACATGTTTATGTATCATGTTTGTTGTTTGTATCTTTCTTTTTTTCTCAGTTCTTATTTTATTTTGCTAGTGCTATTCAGTTCTAAACAAAGTATAATAGTCTCTCACTGCAATTATATTTTTATCTTGTTCTTGCATTCCTAAGAATTTTTGCTTTATTTTGTTTCTCAGTTGTTTTATTTTTTGTCACAGATTTACGATGGCCATCCCTACCTCGTACATCAGGTCTTTTTACATTCCCAAATGAAGTCTTTATTCTGTTAACATTTGTGAACTTTTCTTATTATCACTCTTGCTTTACTTTGAATTGCCTTATATTAACAACAAGTATGTTTATTGGGAACTCCATATAATTTGGTTTTGCCATTTTAGCCCAATCTATTAGTCTGTGTTTTTTTAATGGGAGAATTCAGTCCATTGATATCTAATGTAATAACTGATTAACTTGACTATATTCTTCCATCTTAATTTGATAGCAAATAATCTATTAAATACAGTCACAGTCAGGAAATACAAAACAGTTACTTGAGTTTCAGTCTTGACGAGCTGTATTTGAAGTGGCAGTAGATGCTCCAAGTGAAAATGACTGTTGGACTGGAACGTAAGCCAGGTAACAAGACTGGACAGATACATATTGGCATTATCTGCTCTGTTAGTCAGGTTTCTCCCGAGAAACAGAGGGGATCACCCATGGGGATTGGTAGATGCCAGACAAATGTAAGTAGACTTTCTGTTAACTGGAACTCAAACAACCAGACTCTCAAGCAACCGGCAAAAGTCTTCTAATTCATGGTTTTTAAGAAGCAAAACTTCAGGCCATTAATGGTTAACTCCAACCTCTTTCACCAGTTGTGTTCTTATATTTTCATGCACTTTCTCAGTGAGCAGTTTTCTTTGTTATAAAATAGGTTTGATGAAACAGGTTTCAAGAGAAAGAATCTTATTTGCAATCCAAGTCAAACACAAAGATGTCTGATGTTGCTCAGTGTAGAAACGAAATAGTCCATCTACATGCATTTATTGAGCTTGGACTCAGTTAGCATGGCGCTCAGTTACTATCGGGCCATCCACAATGCTATTACAGCTTAGTCCCTCTCGATATTTTCCTTCGAGGATTTAGGGGGAAAAAATCATTACTCAGCTGGTCACCTCTAAGCAAGTCTTGACATTTCTGCCCAGCCCCAACATGTGTTGTCTTTATTGCTGAGATGGTTGTTGTCCAGAATTTTCCCCACTGTGACTATTTCAAGATCCTCACATCACCATAATGATGTCATCGCTGGTTACAAATTCTTCTGGAAGGCTTTACCTGTGCCTGCCTGCTTGTGAATTGGTCAATCAGGTTGCTTTCACTTCTGCCTTACTTCTAATCTCCATTTGCCTGACTTTCAGATTCTGCCTCTTCTCACTCTTTTCCAAGCTTCAATCCAGTAAAAAAAAAAAAAAAGCTGAGATGCTATAATTTCCTAAATAACCCAAAGGGAAGATTGGGCATAATTGGTAACCGCTCTGACTGCTGAATAACTTTTGAGTGTTCCTCTCTCTAATGGAACTTTGAGGAATAACTGTAATGGAACACATCTCCAGATCTCCCCATATAAAGCCTTGATGTGGTTATACCTTGTTTTTGTTCGTTTCACGTAGTGTTTGTGCCCCAGTGGGGAAAGCACGAGCGTGGGCTTCATCTGGATGTGTGTTCATCTCACAGAGGCAGTAATTGAATCTCTGACAATAGTCTTCGCCTCTGAGGAGTGTTCCAACCCAGGCTGCTACGCGTGTATTAAACCAGGCTTGTTCTTCCTTCCCCTGTAAGGTAATGTCCCATCTGTTGACTGTAAACCATGGCAGTGCAGAACTCCCAGAACAGTCAGAGGAGGGGGACCCGAAGCATTTACAATTCCTTCCATGAAAAGAGCTGATCGGAGCTTTTACCTCTGATTGCTCTGGGTTCACACACCTGGGCATGCTCTGGAGGTTAATCTTCACTCTCTGATCTGGGAGGACAGGTGCTTTGCTTTGCAGCAGGATCTACGGCAACAAGTTAAAGCCGGCTGTGCTGTCACCTTCGGCTGCTTCCGGGACTGCCTCGGTGGAGCAGATGCCGCTGGAGGCTGCCTTCAGGTGCTTCCCACCTGCCAGCCCAGCCCCATGGAAGACCTTCCCACTGCAGCTTTTGACAGCCATTTGATAACATCATTATAAACTCACCTCTGGAGGAAGTCCCTTTCAAACCTTTCGGGTACCTCGGGGTCAGCAGTCTTAGACTGCGAGTGTGAGCTGTGTCTGCAGTAAATTTAGAGGCGGGAAGAAAGAGTGCTGGACCCAGTGTCACCGAGAGGATTTGGGGACAAATTTGGCAGAAAAATTTGTCCAAAGCTCTATGCAGACATTGGGGGTTCCATAACATGGGATAGTGAAAAATGAATAAATGAAAGAAGCATGGACTGTTTTTAAGACCCTGTGAACCCTTCCCAAGAAAAGCCAAGGCCATTCATTTCCAAGTTATTCTGGTAACATGCAAACGAGGACAAAAGTCCAAAAGATGTGAGTATGTTAGGAAGGAGTTAAAAAAATTCTCAACACCTTTTCCTACCACCTCTGCAAGCCAGAGGCCAAAAGAGAAAATGCGCCGTGCACACACACACACACACACACACACATTCCACCAAGGAACCTGTTTTGCAAGTTTTGCTGGCAAAAAAAGTAGGAAGGGGGTTGCCTGAGAGCAGAGTGGAAAGCTCTGAAGTATCGATGGAAGGGTTTTCAAAACCTACATTTTCAAAGTAACTTTATCCCTCCGAGGGAGGCCCATGTGCCACCGTACGTTTTCCTTCAACCGATTAAGTGCATTGTTAGACAGGGAGGGGCAGATTAACAAATGCCTATAATTTTGATCATTGTTTTCTGCAAAACAGCTCAGGCTTTGAAAAGGAAGCCACCGTGCTTGGCTAAGTTTTTGCCAACAGTACAAATTATACTGTGCAGAGATCCAAAGCCCCTACAAAGGTTTCATTAATGAACAATTTCAGATGATTAAGTCTTTCCCCTGACAGGTAATGTTGGCACGTAGACGGGAGGGGGTGGGGTGGGGGGGTTAGGGTTTCCATGGAGATTTATGATGTCATGCTTGAAAGAGCATGTCAAGGCAGCCAATTTAACAAGTAGCTGCTCTAAAAGTCCTATAGGCTAGAAGTAGGTTTTATGCAAATGACAAGCATTTCACTGGGGAAAAAAAAACAGCAAAAGAAAACAGTAGAGAGACATGGAGGGGAGTGTTTACCTGAAATCCTGTAAGGATGACCCTGGAGTCCATTAGAGACGAAAACTTCCAAAGGATGGATTAGATTTTCTACTTCGCGCCGCACCTGTGGAGCTCCGAATACAGGTAAAATATGCGTTGTTTTCTTCTGAGTTATTGCCAGAAATGATTTGGAACATCGAGGTCTGTTCCTCCGCATTGTTCTCTTGGCAGGAAGACCTGAATCAATAAGCACAGCTTTTCCTGCTCCAGGGCTGCTGTTTTCAGGGCTTTTTTTTAAAACTGAATGAACTGAGATTTTTGAATCGAGCTGGAAAACAAGTGTCGCTTTATGCATGATGCTGATTGTGCCCTGTGAATAATGCTATAAAAATGCTATGGATGAGGGTTAGAAGGACCGTCTGAGACTTGAGAGACTATATGCATTTGTGGATTTGTGGAGGTTTTTGTTTTGCTTTGTTTTAACTTTTAGAACAGACCTGCAACTGGGGCTATGTGTATTTCCGTAGTGTCATGTTCTGTAATGCGAAAAATAAAGCCCGTGAAATATCACAAAAACAGTCAGGTTTATGACCACTGCACTTTTTGGTGTGTGTGTGTGTGTGTGTGTGTGTGTGTGTCTATATACTTTTCTCGGAAAAGCATTTCCAAGACTAGAAAAATATCCCCTCTGAGATACAGTTTCTGGACTTTAGGGAAGCAGGGCTTGTAGATTCTGAGAAGGCAGGCAGATAAAGGCTGCCAGGGCGGGGGCAATGGTGGATAAAGGGAGTTTTTTAAAACATGCTTTAGAAAGGAAACTCCGCTTTGGTGGTGTTCCGGCTTCTCTGTTTGCCTCAGTCACTCGTGAGACCGAGTCAGCAGCCTTGCCAGAGATAGGGATTTGATAAAAATCACCAAAGGTACCTGCAAAGTGGACTTACCGGGATCAGTTTGGTGGCATCAGGTTGTGAATGTGAGCAGGAAGGTTCACCAAGCTTGAAAAGAAATAAAAGGCATATTTGCTTCTTTCATGCACCGAGTTAAGTTCAAAGCACAGAGTTTAAAACATAATTTAAAGACACCTGTAAATGGGAATTTGGGCTTTTGAAACCCGGACTATTTAGAAGCAAGTGGGCACGCATTAAAATACTTTTAAAACCCTTGAACTCTAGCATGTAAGAATTTGAACTTCCTGAAATTTGTTGTCAGATCATGTGGATTAGCACCGAACTGATACTCATATTAATGACTGTCGTGTGGCGACCGGTTCAGTGACGAAGAACTGTGTCTCTCACATCAGAATGCCTGGGTTTTAAGTCACGGCTCCCCCACTTACGACTACTTTTGCAACTTTGGATTCAGTGACAAAAATATATATAACACAGTTCTGAGCATTCACACGCCGTGAGTTACTGGTTGTTTTTATTTGCTACTCACGCGGCTCTGGATTGTTTATAACGTGTTTTCACGTCCTGTACTTTGTCTTCTCATTGCAACAGCCCAGTGGCAATCCCCCCCTTGACAGATGAAGAAACCGTGACTCAGAGAGACACTGAACTATACAACATAGTACACTGTCCTTCTACGTTTCCCGCTACTTTTTTCTCATTCTAGGGGTCTTGGGGAAAAAAATCAATGTGTTAAAAATAACTCCCAGCAGCAACAATTATTTTTATAAATTAATTAAAATACAAAATGTTAAGTGTGTCAAAGGAGCTGAGATAATTCGTGGTTTTGCATTAATTATGTCTGTGACACTTTTTCTTGGCTACAAAAGTGGGAATAATTTATTTTTTATGGGTATCCATTGATAGGAGCTCAGATTACTCGAGGAAACTTAAAATTTTAACTCTCACCTGCCTCTGATGTTTCTTGGTCGTGCCAGAAGAGTCAGGTTTTGTTGTTACAGTTATCCTGAACAGGAAACTGAGTCACCAAGGGCCGTGGGAATCTCCACAGGAAGCAAGGGGTTGGATACACTGTCATTCTCCTTTTGTATTCTAGACCCTGGCCCACTCCACCCGCTCCCCATTGACATCCCAGACCAAAACAGCCCATAATTATATTCTACATCTATTGTATATAAGGGACAAATATGTTTTTCATTGTGTTATTTTTAGTAGCAGTATATCTAGCCAGGGAAAAGCACTCTAATAGTTTCAGGGTTTTCCTAATGACTTTTCAAGTTTTCCACATCAGACTGTTCAGAATTGTCCAGATGCCACACTCTTGGAAGAAGGCTCTTCACAGGAACGTTGGGCAGCCTCACTGAGTGAGATTCTAAAGGCATTTGGGTCACTGAGCTGCTCAGGCTGGGCCCATTCTGCCTCAGATGCCCTATAAATTAATTAAATGGTGACCCGATGGGCATCTGGCTGTGTTGGGGGACCCCGGTTCCCAGCACTGGTTTGGGGCATTGGCAAAGCTCTAGTTATCTCAAAGGCAAGATCTGATCTGAAAGCAAATATTTCTTTCATTCAAAGCTTCAATTCCAAACATGAACCCACAAAGCAGCAAGTTTAAGATACCACACAGCCGTAGGGGCCAAACTTCCAAACAGGTTCAGAATCGCTGATGAATATTCTTATACCTTTTTTTTTTTTAACCCACAGATCCTGTTTTAGAAAGTACTTTAAAGCTTTTTGTTACTGTTAATTGTGGATTGTTCAGAGGTTATCTGCTGGTTAATAAGTAGTGTTCGGATCTAGGAGCCTGCTTTGCGCCAGAGGTCTGTTGAGTCAGAATGCTCCGGGCACACAGTGATCCAAGGGCCAGATTGCCTGGATTCGAATCCTGCCTCCATTACTCAACTAGTAGCACATGGTTGCCATTAAAGAACGTAGAGCTCTCTTTGTATTCCAAATAAAATGTAACGTCCAAATTTTAAAAGCCTCTTAGTAACAAAATTAGTGACCTCTAACTATTACTAAACATTTTTCTCTTAAAACTTTTTTTGGAATCTCCATGGAAATAATTTCTTCGGAAAGACAGGCACTGAAATCTCCAAGTTTCAGGTACTGGAGTTATCACTTCCTCCCGGGCAAGCTGTGTGTGCATAGAGCTCTTCTGAGTGGGAGGGACGCTCTTTCTAGAAGGTGTTTGCAGCTCAGGGCCTTATCATGGCCATTCATCACTTTAACTTGATAAGAAACACTGCTGCTTTGAAGCTGATAGGGAGTCGTTTGCAAAAATCTATTTATTTCTCCCTCAAAAGTCAGCCTGGAAGATGGCGTCATCCCACACAACTTGCTCTTATCTTCACATGTGTGGCTTCTAAAGGGATAAGCCGGTGGAGCTGGAAGGGTACCTTGCCCCTCCAGCCAACAATCTTCTTTTTTAAGCAGGTAAAAACATAATTTAGTGGAAGCTAAAATCCCAAGGCGACTCCAGTTGGAGGCACGTTTTTATTACAAATCGTGAAGCACCACAATGGGGGGCTCTACCAGTGATTTTCGGCCACTTTGTGTTTCAGGGTGGAATGTTCTCGGAATTCGTTGCAATATTGATTACCTTCCCATACACTTGCCAGCTTTCACATTGAACCTGTAGCTGGTGATGAGAGAAAATATGGGGAGAAGGCTCTTCGTTTCTTCTGGGGGCGCAATATCAAGGTGGGCGCGGGATTACTAAATCTGCTACTCCCTATAAATCCCAAATGTCAAGTTCTCCTTGGTTCATGGTGACAATTGTGACATCTGGGCAACCTGAGGCCTTGGGACCCGTGGGTTCTGGTGGAAAGAGTGCAATTTCAGGCAATCTTAGTTAGGCAGGGACCAGGGAGGGACCAAGAATGGAGCCTGGGATGAGCTTTATCTTAATGACTGAGAGGTTTCTGCTTGTGCATCAGACAACAGACTTACAGGTGGCAGAGAGAAGATGAAACAGCTTATTTGTATGAAGGACAAGTGCAAATGTAAACTATTACACATCTGGAGAAGTCCTCCTCAAGAGATCCCCCAGAAAACAAGGTGTGCAGCCTGTATGTGATGGCATGCATCTAGTCCGTCCACTGTAAAGGCAGGTGACAGCGTTTGTGGCCCCTTACAGCCCAGGGATCCTTTGCGGTGGTGGCACTTCCCACCTTACATGCCATTGTACTGCCCTCTTCACTTCCGCTCCCGTCTGCTCGGCCATGACTGAGAAACAGAAATCATGATGACATGTCTCAACAATGATTTTACAAGGTTAGTAAATGCAGAGGATCTCGTGGCCCCCCACACACCCGATGGTGGGACTGTCCTCGGAGCTGTGGGCCCTTCCGGCCTGTTGTACTCTGCTGGGATCACAGAGGAGAGAGCAAAGACCCCATCCCAGAGGTGTGGATTCCCCCTGGTGGCTCCGTACACCTTCCAGATGGGACTTTCTGTAGCCTTCCTATTTGCCACTCGAAAGCAAAGCAGCCTGCTGCCTCACGCGGGTTCTGGAATAGCCAAGGAAACAGATGCACGGGGCCCTTGGTTGTTTTCCACCTTTGACACTAAGGATGTTTACAAACTCCCCTAGAATGTCATGCGGATGGCAACTCACGAGTTCCTAGTAGGCATTAAACGTTTTAAAACATCATATGTTTGAATTTTACTCCAGGAAAGGTTGCAAGGGCTGCCTTCCCTTTAACTGTAACTTTATTTGAATCCCCTTTCAGGCTCAGTTTTGAGGCTGCAGGAAAAAGCAACTCCAGTAAATTGGCTCCTACAGGGCAATTTTCAGTTTCTTTGTGGCATGTGTGTGTCTGTGTCTGTGATGGTGAAGATAACACAGACTCTAATTTTAAACTTCTCTTCCATTAGAGCAATTATGGTAGTGACACCATAATATTTTAACCTGACTCTTTTAATTGCTGTTTCGATTGCTTCTTTTTTTACTTCCTGTTATAAACAGTCCCACGATGACCTTCTGTGTATCTGTGCGCGTGTCAGCAAACCTGAAGGACAAATCCCTAGATGTCCAATTACTAGTTTATTACTGCTAGTTTACTGGGATTGCTAGTGAAGTTATTGAAAGGTATTGCCCAATTTTCTCTCAAAAAGACCAATTTATTCTGTCACTAGGAATGTTTGAGAGTGTGTTAGGGCACATTCACTGCTGTCAGTGTATGAAATCTACCTGATGTGCAGGTATGGACACATAACCAAGTTATATTAAAGAGGCAATACAATTTACAGAGCAGTATAGATAGCTTGATTCCTTTTATTTTAAAAAGGCTGTATCCTATTTGTATAGGGAAAAAAAACCCAAACATCTTTTTCTGTGTACCTACCTATACATTAAAAATTTCACTCCTCTGTTGGATATAAAAATGAAAGCAACAAAGAAACAAGACAAAGAGGCAAAAACTCATAGACACGGACAATTTAGTGGTTACCAGAGGGTAAGTGAGGAGGAGTCAAATATATGGTGATGGATGGAGCACTGACTCTGGGTGGGGAGCACAATGCAATACATAGACGAGGTATTATAGAACTATACATTTGAAACGTATATAATTTTACTAACCAGTGTCACCCCAACAAATGTTTTAAAGAAATTTTTAGAATGATGCCTACTAAATCAAAAAGAGGGACTCCTGGGCTAGTGAGGGTATAAGCTTTTATTTTTAATTTCTGGACTCCTCTACTATTCATGTTTTTAACATATGTATATAATACTGTCAAATTTAAAACCTGCTCACAGCAAAAACAGTTGCCCTGGAATGGAACGAGTGTTCCTACAAGGGAAGCCAGCATTTTCCAGGTAGGCTGAGGACGAGACTTTCTGGGTCTCACACACAAGCCCAGGGGTCTACTTGTGCTTTGATGTCGTCCCTTGAAGAAGGAAAGGATTCCGTTTTGCACCTTCTTTAGGAGGAGCTGATGGTGTTCGTAGCCCCCTTCCCAGCCACAGAATCTTCTCTAAATAAGTTTGTTCCGGTCCGGATCCCACTCTTCTAAATAAATGCTGTTTGGGGTTCTGACATGGGTATGTTTGGATTTGGTGTGTTCAAGCTGCCTGAAGTTTTCCACAAAAGCAGATTATGCACCTTCCCAGGTCAGGCCATCTTCCCACCCAGCGTAACAAAACAATCACTTCCAGTTCAAGTTCATGACTACACCTCACCCCTTGCCAAGTTCCCCAGGATCAGTTTGGGATAAAGTGTTCTTAGACTTCCGTAGTAAATCTATAACTCTATAATTATGATTCAGTAGTACAGTTTCATATAAATGAAAAAAAAACACTTTTAATAAACAGAATATTTTGATTTGAAAACTTTTGTTTTATAGCAAGACAAATCAAGAATAGAATTATAGGGAGGCTTTTGAAAGAAAAGAAACAATACTGTTTATACTCCGGAATCACTGAAGAAAGCTTCAGACATTCTTCTAAACACCAACTCATTTTTAATTCAGATACACAGAATGCATTAAAACGGCCAGTATAGGAGATTCTTGCATTCCTTTTGTGTAAATCCGTGCATGTCTTCACTGTTATTAGACTTTTCTTCCTTCCTCCTTCTCCAAAGCTGCTTTTCAAACATCACATTTTCCCCAGATGCATCCTTTTTGTACTTCTTCAAATATCGCAGTTCTGCGGCTAAGTGCAAATATTTGCAAAAGGGAGCAAATATAAAACGAATGCCCCAGAATGCAGTATTTTGTGAGTAAACCTATGCCTGACGTGAGTTGGTTAACCATTAAAAAATTATGAGAAATAACTATGCTTAGAGGAGAAAAGTAAGGGAAAATAGTGGCTGTGATGGGCACAGCATGGAGAGCCGTAATTTAAGGAATTTCATGAAAGAGAATACACGTACTGTAGTCTTACTGTGGTGGCAGGTCACTTTTAAGTCTCATTGAAGGTTTTTCTATAGTGTTAGAAAAATGGACCAAGCTTCCCATATCATGGGGTAAATACATATTTTTTCCTCTAAATATTAAATACCACTTGCTTTTAAGACATATATGAGTACATACATCCAAATCTCAAATGCCTTACTAAGCACGCCAACAGATACAATAAAAAATTTCTCTGTGTGCATTCAAACAAGTACAATGCCCGCAAGTATTAATACTTACTGGAGGCTGGAAACTTCCATGCCAATTTTCTCATATAATTCTCTAAAATACCCTACACACGGATCCATACACTACCAAGACTCAGAAGGGTAAACAAGGATACCAAAGCTCAGAAGGGTCTAGAGACTGGATTCTTTGGGCAACAGAGGGGATTCGAACCCAGCCATGCTGATGCAGTTGGGGGCATTCCCGTGGGCTCCCTGAGGCATTTGCTATGAAAGCGTGTCCATGTAATGAAAGTAGATTTCCAAACACTAGAACCTTCCGGGAAGGAGTTCCTTCTTGCCCTGTAGCCTTACGTTCTCTTTTACAGTGACCCCCATTTCTGCCATTTCAATGTCCCCCCAAAGGGTGGACTTGAAGAAACTGTGGAGGTTGGAACAGCCATCGATTTTGCTACCTCAGAAATCACGCCTGCAGCTGGCTTGTCAGGAATGCGTTTACTAAGCAACCTTCTCCCTGGCATCCCAGGAGGAAAACCGCATTCCTCCAGCACATTCCTCCCCTCAGAAACCTGCACTGTGAACAGACGAGCACTCACCCCGGAGATGGAACACCTTGGGGTTCCTGGAGTTCAGTTCCCAAAATGTTGCTCGAGAATAACCCTCAGACACCCGCACTCCAATGCCAGTATTTGTGCATGTGATTGCAAAAGTTTTCACTGGAAGTGCAGGAACGGATGGCAACTGTCATAGGGACTTCCTCTGTGCGGGCCAGATGAGTATCGATCAGAGCTACCAGGCCTGGGGCCAAGCTCTCCAGAAAGGCCTGCACCACGGCTTCTACAGATTTTGAGAAGCCACCAAAACTTGGTAGAATCAGCGTTTTTACATAAAACTCAATTTACTTACATTATGAGGGGAGAAGTCAGATGATCAGCAAACACTGGGCTCAAAGTCCTTTGTTAAAACTTGTATTAGAGCAGCTGCCCCATTAAGGCAGGGGTTGGGGGTGTTACAGGTTCTCGGGTTCACCACGAGCCCCTCTCCTCAGCTCATACCTGTCTCTCTCACCTGCCTGACTCCTGCCGAAGCTAGACCTCCCTGTCTTTTTGTAGACCGGCTCCTGTGAAGTGCTGTGGTGGAGTGGGAGGAGTCTGTTACTGGACACACACATTTTCAGGAGCTGGTTCTACCACTTTTTGTGTGCTCTTGGGCAAGTCATTTGATCTGACGCTTCCGTTTCTGCAGCCGGATGGTTTGCAGGTGGGAGACAGTACTAACCCCGTACCGGCATGTAGCAGGTGCTCAAAACATGGAAGCAATTACAGCCAACCCCCCACCCAGTCATAAATTCATGTATAACTTTTTACTCCCAAAAAACTTAACTACTCACACATAGTCTACTATTGATGGGAAACCTTACCAATAAAAGTTGATCAACACATATTTTGTATCTTATATGTATCATACAAGGGCTATCAGGAAAAAACATCCACCCATTGTTCATATAATGAGAACGATTACATGACTGGATACTTTCCAGACAGCCCATGTATACTATATTCTTACCGTACGTTAAGCTAGAGAAAAGAAAATGTTAATAAGAAAATCAGCCAGGAGAGTACATGCTTAATAGAAAATAATGGCGTGTAAGTGGACCCACGTTGTTCAAGGGCCAACTGTATAATGGAAGCATCGTGCAGGACATTTTGTGAGAAAGGATCAGTGCCTGCCAATCACAGTGGTTTTTTTGTTTTTTTGTTTTTTGTTTGTTTGTTTGTTTGTTTTGGTTGATACCCTGAGCAGGGATCAATCCCAGGCTGTGGCAGTGAGAGCTCCAAAGCCTAGCCACTGCACCACCAGGGAACCCACTACCAATCGCAATATTAAATATTCACAGGTAGTTCAAGGTGGGAGGGACCTCACAGCTGCTTCAGAAAACATCTTGGCTTTAAGGAGAATGACTCTAACTCCCAGGGAGTTGACTAGTTCAAGATGACTCACTCAACTTCAGGGCAGACGGGTCCAAAGCCGGTGGCTTTCCACCAGTCCACCAAAAGGCCTCAGAGGGTAGTTTGGAGAATTAAGTGGGTGAATGTGCTTTTTGAATTATTAACTTGGAGAAGAAGGTAATTTCAATTAGCATGAAAATGGTACAGCTACCTGCACCATCGGATTTAGAAAGAATGAACTACCAGTTATCCGTTCATTCATTCAGCACTGATTGTGTCTGTAGTTGGGACAGGTCCAGTGCTTGGTGCTGGGATTACAGCACTGGGCAAGACTGACAAGGTCATTGCCTTCCGAGAGCTTAGTATCTAATGGGAGAGGCAGAGGAGAAAACAGACACGCAGAAGGCTTCAGACTGAGATAAGTGCCATGAAGGAAATAAGGGGATTCCGTGAGAATGAGCCAGTTTCCTCTGTTACGCACAGCCAGGCAGGACCCCAAGAAGGACCCTGGTGACCTAGGAGAGGTGTTTGGGGGCTTAGGAAGCCACATAAGGAGTTTGGATTTTTTCTTAGTGTAATAGAAAGGATTTTAAGTGGGAAAGCGATAGAATATTTTTAGCCTTTGTTCAAACACTAATTTTATGCGGGAGCCCCTTTTGGGGAAGGAGGGGATTTTTAACAAAGCTGGTTTTCCCTCCCTCCATCTCTGTGACTGTCCCCACAGGGCCCTTTGGCACTCTGGCACTCTAGGGGGCACTGTGAAGACCCCTGGTGCCAGCAATCCACAGAATCCTGAGGATGTGTGACTTGCCCACCAGGGTCCCATGCCGGTATTCAGAAACGCAATTCTGAGTTCCTGGCGTTGTTAACCCAAAGGCTGAGTGCTGGCATTGCCTTCCTTACTTGTTGGTTGTTTTCCCTAATTCTCAATGCTTTCATTGGGTCTCATGTATTTAGGGTGTCCACTCTTAGATGCCCAAAATCTTCACTCTTCACCACAATAAAAGGTCTAAATTTCTGCGATAATATTGGAAATAGGGCACGGGTGTCACCGTCGATGAAGTGGGATTTTTTCCAGTGATGTTATGATACATCCAACCTTTGACTGAACACTGTAGTGTGGACTGTGCAAGTACCAATAGCACCTTTACTATTGGTCGTTGTTCAGTTTGGGCTTGTTTGCAAAGATTATGGAAGATTGTGGAAATGCTAGGAAGGCCAGTCGAAAGCATTTGACTCCCTCGTTTCACAGCTGAGGAGACTGAACCTCAGAGAACTGGCATGACTTGGGTCAGCTTCGTAGCTCGTAAGGGCCACAGTGAGTCTGGGATCTAGGCTTCTGGTCCTTGCACACCAACAGGTGTTCTTCTGAGACCCGTCAGGTGGGAGTAGGTGGCACAGGTCACAGGTTGTGCCGTCAGGAAATGGGGGTGGCTCTCAAGCATTTGGATGTCATTGGCTTTTTCTTTGTTCACTTGTTCTAGAAGTTCTGGCCTAGTGCGTTTTGAGGCAGCTATGGTCAGAGGTGAAACATACTCACCATGACTGTATTGCCTTTCATGATGAAGCAGTTTTACTAAACACTGATGTTGGGACCATTGGTAATTTGGGTGTTGTCTCGTGATGCTAGAGATGCAATAAATAAATTTTGATATGAACTAAGTACAGACTCATGCCTCACCTGAACCTGCACCTGAATATTAACTGCCCAAATGTACTGATGAACTTGAGATGGCCCCTCTCTCCATTCACCTCACATTTTCTTTAATGAGTGGCATGTGGGTCAAGCCCATTTGGTCAAGTGCGATCTATGGAAATGAGGCACATTCTTGCCCCCCCCCCCCGCCCCCGCCTTTTGGTTGCACATCCGGATTTACCCAAAACCCCACCCCAGTTGCATTATGTAGCAATGAAAAACCGGTATTTTCTACTGTGAATCACACTTCAAACCCAGGGCCTCGGGCTGGCAGGGGCTGGCAGGGGTGCGTGAGGCCAGCTTGCGGGAAGGCTGGGCAAGGCTGAAGGGAGGCTCAGTGCCGAGGGGGAGGGTTCTGCGGCCCGTGGGCCCGGCGGGTGACTACTGATGTCCGCGGATGGATTTGGACATGGAGCTGTCTGTGTGTCCTGTAGAACGGCCAAGACAGGGAGGCGGCCTCCTGAGTTTCTGCTGTCAGGGGTCCTGCAGGGCAGCAGACAAGAGCGAGGTACAGAGGTGGGGTGATGGGCGGGGTGTGCCGTCCCTCCCCGGGGTCTCTCCTTTGCTGTGGAACGCGTCCCTGACGACCCTGGGCAGCTCACCAGGACTGAGCTCTTGCCGGCCGTGGACTGCTGAAGTGGGAGAGCAGGAGAGCACCCTGGGCCACGTGGTTTCTTCCCAGTTAGATTATGCTTCCGTGCAGAGGGCGATTGCCCACGACAGTTGCACCTTGTTTCGTGATAATTAAATGGCTTTTTACTTTTTACTCTGAAAAATCTCTTCATTTTTCTGTACAAAGGCAGGAAGCATTTTTCTCTGATTATACCTGTCTCCAGGTAAAGAGTAATCCATCTTCCTTCGCTGGACTCGGAGTTAGGGAATCTGTAGGATCCTGATTTGCAAATGCCACAGAGACTGAGTGCTTCTCGTGCTTCCGGTTAAGACCTGTCTCAGAAACTCAAACAAACAAACAAACAAACAAAAGGTTGCTTTTCCTCCTTCCGCCTCGCCCTCTGGTTCTGCCTGAACTCTTGGGTTAGGACTCTCTAAACCCCGTCGGCGGCTTCGGAACCGGCTGGGACCGCCTTTTCCGAGCGGGGGGTGGGGTGGGGCGGGGGAGGTGGCGTGTTCCGTCTCGCGGCGTCCTGCCCGAGTCCCCCCGCCCACGGGCTCTGCGGCTCTGCCTCGGGCGCCCTCGCGGCGTGGGCGGTGGGACCCGCACCTCCTCCCCCTCCCACGAGGAAAATGGTTTCAGGCCGTGGAGGGTAAGGGCCCCACGGAGATTAAAAAAAAAAATAAACGCTTCCAACATGAAAAGCCCTAAAATGAGAATTCATCGGGGGCTGTGCAGCTGGCCTGTCATTCATGTACCTGACTCCCCACTTGCCAGAATTAAGACGTTCCGGAAAGGAACCTTAGGAAACGGATCATAGTTGCCACGTCTGATGTAGGGAGGAAAGAGGGAACTTTCCAGAACTGAATCAACGATTTTTTTTTTTAAAGCCTGAGTTTTGCATTTTAATAGAACCAATGGGTAAGATGAGGATCTAGCACGCCTGTGTGTGTTTGGCTATATATCCTTGAGCACTGGAACATTCTGGATTACCCTGCTGCTGGTCTCAGCGATGGCGGTGGGCCTGGTGAACCTCCTTCAGACACCTCTAGGCTGAGGGCATGTGGGGCTGGCCGCGGAAGGGCAGGGGGCCGAGGTGCGGAATGCTGGAGAATAACTACACAAGGAGACAGGCGCGGTCGTAGTTAGGAGACAACAGATGCTAGTCCTTAATGTCGTGGAGCGGAGACAAGTCTGGGACCAGGAGTGTGAAATTTGGACTTGGCAGAGCAAAGGGGTTTGGGTATACTGGAATATATTTTACCAAGATGGTCAGGGGGGAAAAAAAAAAAAAAACTTTTTCAAAGATGGTTTGAGTGGAGTGAGGTAAGGAAACCCACAGCCCAGGGCACTGGTGTCAGAAGGACAGGGTAATGACTTCTGCGTGGGGACTTGAGTTCTGCCAGAACAGAGGATTTCAGAGCACTCCGTGTTGCACAGGCCCCTTCAGTTTCTACCTGGTTTTCTAGTATTTTTGAAATGGGTCTATGAGCAAAAGAAAAAGCAGTTACTATTCATAACAGAAGGGGCTGGCGAGGACCACCGAGCTTGTTCTTGAGGGAGGACGGAGCCATGCGGGGTGGGCGGGGGCCTGCATTGTCCTGCATTGTCCTGAGCGGATCAGACCGCGTCGCGTTGACCCCCGCCTCCCCCCAGACACCTGAGCCCAGCCCGGGCAGGATGCAGGACCTCTCCTTTCTCACACTCTTCCTCTCTCACCAAACCTGGATCACAGGGGGCCTTCGAGTCCTTCACGTGGTCCCAAGACCCTTGTCTCACTGAGGTTCCCCCCAGTCTTAATCTGAGAATCAAAACTAACTGAGATTAAAAAAAAAAAAAAGAATGTAGGAGCTGAAGTACCGTAGTTTGCTGTGTATACTGCGCACTTTTTTCCCCTGCCTAAATTTGTTGGAGGTGGGAAAAGGATGACCATTATATATGGGTAGTACTAACTCCATCTCTATATAAATGTTTTTAATTCTTTTTTTATGATTATGAGTTAAAAGTGTAACTCTAGAAATCAGTAATGATATCCATATGCAAAATAATGCCCTGGAATACAGTAATTGGGTTTTTTAATATAAAAAATTTTATACCTAAAATTTCTTGTACCTTAAAGCTGTTCTTCTGTATTAAAATTATTTGTTACATAAATTTTTTTTACCATAATGTTAAAAAAATAAATACTAAAATTCCTTTATCTTACAAAAAAACAAGTTACCCAAATATAAACAAATAAAAATTTGAACTAAAAAAATCGAAAGATTTTTTCCCTCCTGAAAGTTTGGGTCAAAAATGTGGGTGTGCATTACACATGGGAGCCCATTATAGCTGGCAAAATACGGTATCTATCCAGCCATCCCTAAATGACAGATGAGGTCACTGAGGCCAGAAAACTTAGGTGGCTTATTCAGGGTTCCAGCTTAGGCTTCCTGAGAATAGTCCCCCCCACCCCCGCCTCTAGTTTGTGACCCTTTTTGAGGAACGGCCGATAAGGTAGGGGTCCCAGGTGGTGTGGGTGCACACCCTGATTTCTGATACGCCCTGACCTGGTTCAGGCCCGGCCTCCAGACCCCCTTGCTGCTTTGGCTTCGGAAGACCACGCAAGGTAGCGTGGAGAAGGCGAGTGGGGTCCCTACCGGCCAGCATGCTCCCCAGCGCTCCTGAAGCATTCTTAAAACCCCTGGTGATGAGTGGAGTAGTGCTTCTCCCTCCCCATCCGTGGATTTGCTTTCTGTGGTTTCAGTGTCCTACGATCCACCATGGTCCGACACTCTTAAATGGGAAATTCCAGAAACAAGCAGCTCCTAAGTTTGAAATTGTGCGTCGTTCTGAGTAGTATGATGAAATAAATCTCTTGCTGTCCCAGTGCGTCCCGCCCTGGATGTCATGAATTGTGCCTTTGTTCAGTGTATCCACCAGTAGACGCTCCGGAACCGTTAGTCGCTTAGTAACCATCTAGGTTATCAGGTAACTGTCTCAGTGTCACGGTGCTTGTGTTCAAGTCACCGTTATTTTACTTAATAGCCCAAAGCCATTCGCGTAACTTATTGCATTATATTGTTATCATTGTTGTATTTTAGTGTTAGTTGTTAATTTCTTATTGTGCCTAATTTATCAATGAAGCTTTATCATAGGTATGTATGTATAGGACAAAAAAACATAACATATCTGGGGGTTGGTACTATCCACGGTTTCAGGCACCCACTGGGGGTCTTGGTCCGTACCCCCTGCAGATGAAGGAGGACTACTGTACTATCAGAGTTAAGTGTTAGATGCCAGATATATTCTGGATAGGGAAAGAAAAGTAATAGTAGGTAAGAGGGAAAATACCATACTTGGTTATTTAATGTGTTCTCCAACCCCAAATGTAAACACACACACACACACACACACACACACACACACACACACACACACAGAGTATTGGACACCCTGACGGGCTTTGAAAATCTGGGCTAACAGTTAGACTCAGTGAAAGGTGAATATGAAAAGGCAAATTGGTGAAAGGTCCAGGCTGAGGATGGGGGGCTGTGATCAGTGTCTAGTCCATTGAAATTAAGCATCTGGGGGACTAATACGGAGCCAGCACAGATGCAAACAGAGCCCAGAAGCAATTCCTGTCATCCAGGGCCTTACGCTTTACGGAGCCTATCAGCACTGTGTGTGTCATCACGGAGGTGACACCTTTTCCCAGCAAGCTGTTTCTCCCCAAAGCCCAGGGCTCAGGGGCAGCTCTTCAAGGATGAACCGCTGTCTAATTCTAGTAGATGCACAGGGTGTGTGAGAGGGGGATTTACGTTATTATACTTCTGCCCTGTTCACCTGTAACGAGAGGTTCCAGCTAACGTCAGTGATCAAGGGACTGTTTGCAGAGGACTCTGGTTAATTTAGGAAAATAGAGTGACCTCTATTGTGCGTGTCCGTGTTGGTGAGTGTTTCTTTCAGTAGGAAAACAAGAGTGCAGATTTTTCAGAAATTAAACCGTGGCGATTTCTCCATTGTCTTTCCTCACTGAAAGCTTGGAATTCCTTTTAGTCACCTCAATAAGGAACTGTGTCAAAATACTTGGCATTGAAAATGGGTCCTGCGCAAGGGTCCCTTCTGGAAAATTCTTCCCACTCCCCTGGCCCCTTCTCTCCCAGAAGGAGAAAGCAGAGGGTGTGAGAGGAAAAGCAAACACACTTGCTTCCTTCCAGGCCCAACCCGAGCACATACACACACCCTCCAAGGCTGACATTCTTTCTCCTATGAAATTGCATTCTGAGAGGCCAAACTGTTTCATCTGTGTTTTGGCTCAGTTGCTCCAAAGAGCTCAGGTGTCTGGATTTGGAATCTTCTCATGGCTTTAAAATTTGGGTCCTGCAGAACTGTCCCCTGCAGGAAGCCAAAGGGGCCCTCCTTGGGTTTGTTTTTCTCACCCTGTAAAGAAAACACAAAGGTATGGGTCTTATGGTGAGGGCCTAAGTAGGAAGGAAACATCACTGAAATCAAAGTACTTTTGTTGTAGAATCAGAAACCTGGATTTCGCGCGCGTGCGTGTGTGTGTGTGTGTGTGTGTGTGTACGCGTGCGTGCGCAATGTCAGCTGGAAAAAATAAAGACCAGAGTCGGATCTCTGGAGAATTTTGGAAGGCCATGCAAAACACAAGTGGTTAGGCTTCAGGCTGCTTGTTTTCATACATGCTGCTCGGAAAGGCTCTCTAGAAGGAGTTGGGGAACCTCTGACTAGGAGAGACACCATGAAAAACAAAACCAAGTATTTATTAGCCCCAGTGATATCCATGTGTGCCACCATTTGAATTGTTTGGTGGTTACACTATGAAAGGCAGCAGCGTGTTTAAAAAGATATATTGAGATAGAAAATACTCCACTAGCAGCTTTATTTACACTACAACCCTTTCTTGCAACTTGACAGAAATGGTTGTGTACAGGGATGTCGTATTGTTTATTGCCTCACCCGTTCGGCGAATAGAGATGTCCATTCTCTACCTGGTCTGCAGGACTGTCATGAGGATGGTGAAGTAATAATAGAATCATAGTATTGCAGATTGAGGGTCAAATGCCTCGTCGTAAAAGAGACCTGGTTACAGAGCTATAGGAAGTAAGTGTTTCATGTCACTGCTGGGTGGTGGTTCTCAGCTTCACAGAAATGTGTATCAAGACCTCTTGGCCACTGAACATGGCATATTCCCTAAATGACGGTTGCTACAGAAGTTTATCTTCTCCTTTTTTTTTTTTTTTTTTTTTTTTTTGTATGTGGGTAGTTCCCTGGCCGGTAATTGAACCCAGGCTGCAGTGCTGACAGTGCCAGCGCCGAAGCCTTAAGCCACTACACCACCAGGGAACTCCAGAAGTTTATCTTCTAAACTGGTTGTATGGAATTTGGCGCCTGCCTTCCAAATTGTCCTACACAGAAGTCCATTGAATCTGTGGTTTAACTGACCTGCTGAGCTCTGAGTTTTCTGTTGTTTTTTAATGAGAAATGGGTCTTGAGTTCTGATACTGTATTTAGGACTTAGTGAGCACTTCTGTCCCAGGCTGTGACAGTGATGAGTAGGTGACTGGGGGAGGACAGGATGGTGAGGGGTCACTTTCCCCTGGGCTGTGGGTAAGAGGCCGTGTTATTAGTGAGGGGCTTCCTGGGAGCGTACAACAGTGTCGAAAGAATAAACTTCTGTGGTGATCCCTCTCAGGAGGGGTTGTGGGGGAGGGGAAGGAGACTGTCTTTGAAGAGGGACCAGTGGGGTTGAAGAGAGCAGGATGGGGTTGCCGCGTGGAGTTTGAGGGTGGGGTGGTGTCAGCTGGGTTGCTTTAGGCAGGATCCTGCAGATAAACTCAGGGCAGCTGATGTCTGGGAAGAGTGGCAGGGCCTGTTGCCATGCATGTGGCATGGAAGGGACATTTGCCTGAGCTGAGGCATGAGAACAACCTAAATTTAGAGATCTGGGCGCTTTCCAGCAATTGAGCCAAGACACAGTGGACAGACTGGCTTGACCTTTGAGAATCCCGTTTTTGACATACAAAGATTCAGTGTCACAGGAGAAAGAATCTCCTCAACTCTGTATGTGTCAGAAAAACAAAACAAAACACAAAACGTTGACATAAAAGATCATTTTAATGTATTGGATCCACATTTCAATGCCCCATCCCCATTTTAATTACAGAAGATTAGATGGGAAAGGAGGCAAAGGATAAAAGATTGGAAAGGTGAAAGGAATTGGGGATGCTGTTGAAAAGAAGGCTGACGGTGATGTATTTGTGGTTGGGAAGTTTACGAAGACGATTCAGCTGTCATTTCACATGTCCACAGTGAGCCACGCAAGGAGAAAAAGACTTTACGGCAAAACCTCTCCGGGTCAGGTTGTAAGAGTCGACATGGTAAAACACTGGCTTATGTTACCAGTCGGGTAGGGAGGTTGTTGGCTATTTCAGAGGCTGGATGATCATCTGTATTAAATATTTGTGTGAGTCCCAATTTAAGGTGCTAGGAAAAATGGGAGTTCCTTCTGAGGTTTCCATCAGAATGGTAAAATCTTGTATTTAAGTACCATTGAGTAACCTTAGTATCGTGGACGAGGGCCAAGGTGGACTGGTATGTAACGTGCGCCCAGTGGGAAGGCCCTTCTGCCTGTCTCTGCACAGCCTTCCTTGTGCTGAGGTCACCCATTCCCGCCTTCCTGCTTCTCTGTCCCAGACATGTGTGATGCATGAGTGTGTGCGCGTGTGCACGTGCGTGTGTGCACGTGCGTGTGTGCACGTGCGTGTGTGCGTGCGTGTGTGCGCATGTGTGTGTGTGCGTGTGTGTGTGCACCTGCGTGTGCGTGTGTGTGCGTGTGTGTGTGTGCATGTGTGTGCGTGCATGTGTGTGTGTGCGCATGTGTGCGGGTGTGTGTGCGTGTGCGTGCATGTGTGTGTGTGCATGTGCGTGCGTGCGCGCGCACGTGTGTGTGTGCACGCACTCACATGCTAGGGTTTCACCCAGAGCCTGGCGTGCTCAGCCGCCCTCCCTCTTTCCCTCTCTCCTCCCTCCCTCTGTATACATAAATACACACAGAAGATTAGCATCTATTTATAAATTTTCCAGTCGTACTTCCTTTATAACGATTCATTGCCAACTCCTGTTGGTTGGTGCCCATGAGAGAGGTGTCTGTGTGAAGGTAGCTTAGAATTGAAGATGTGCAAAATGCTGGGCCGTTTTTCTGGGGGACAAAAGGCACTTGAAAGTAAAAGCCTGGGTCGTTCCATGGTACTGAGCTCTTGTGGGACATGCTCGCCGTCACCAGGCCACTGTGTTCTCTCCTGCCTGGGTTCAGCCCACTGCCGAGCACACGAGTGGTATCTTGAACATCTTACAGAAGGGACTCCAGGTTCTTGAGGACCAGCACTCCCTTATCCTTCTGCCAATGTCTGCCATCAACTAACTCAATTTGACTCTCAAAAGGCATTTTAATCTCTCAATACCAAGCAAAGATAAGTGAGCTATTTGTCTTCTGTGTGTGTTTGGAAGACTAACCACTAAGCGTTTATTTAGTTTTTTAGATTTGAGGAGTGGTTTCTTTCTGAGACCTGCATTGCTGCCAACTGGCCTTACCCAATTGAGTGCAGTTATGTTTACTTTTCATGTTGTGGGGAATCTCTAACATTTTTGAGTGGAGGGATATATATATATATAATTGTTCACTGAATAGTAGGTTTGGGAGTATTGAAGCTTTAGTAGGGAATTACAGATTTAGTGGTAGATACACTCTATCATCATACACCTCAAATTCAAGGGCCATTTTTCTTTCCCTGCTCTGGGGCAAGTGGGCTCAGTAGGACACATACAATAAAGGTTAACACTGTGTTAGAGTGCTTGAAATTCAGCCTTTCCCTCTTTTTGTTATTGCTGAGATATGGAGAAGGACAGGAAGAAGGTGCCTTTCTAAAGGATCTGTTAGTGAGCAAGTAGTACCAAATGGTAATTCGGAGAAGGAGGTGGGCACCACGAAACCAACACACATGCTCAGAGCTTATCAGGTGGACACAGCTGTGGAAGGACATGACAGGTCAAGTCTGCCACCACGTGTTGAACTGGTTATACCAGCTTTAGCGTTAAAAAGGGAGAAGAAAAGGGAAGCACGTTCTCTCAGGGAGCGGTGGAGACCATGCCAGGAAATCATCGAACTGGGGGTGATAATACGTTTCCTTTTTTTTCCTTCAGAGATTTGTTCTAGACAATAGTTAGGATAAGAACAGGACTGTGAAAACAGTGTTGGGGTCTGTAAGGGACAGGGGGAGAGGAGCTGTCTGACACGGCATTGAAGGCTTTAAACACTTAATCTGAACTTACGAGTGTGTTGGTCTTGAAAATATAGGCACTGGCCATGGCCTTGCAATTTATTGGGACTTGAAGACTACATACTTTCGATGGTAAGGAATGTATAACTTGGTCTTACACGTGGTTTCAGCTCCACCAGTGTTTTACTCAGGTCAAACAACAGTCGTCTGGATAATGCCACTATGTATTTGTGTGGTCCCTCAGAAAGTAGGAAGAAGTCTTTGGTGATTGACAGCACTGTGACCTTGATCGTCCCATCAGTGCCCATCCTCCAGCCCGCAGGATGCACTATCCCACGCTCAGCCTTCCTCTGGGCTCTCTTTCTTCATCCCAAGCTCTTGTCTTCACCCCAAGACAGTGTCCGCGCCAACATTCTTCTTTCTTGAAGCAACTGAGAATTGGAAGGGTGGAGGAGGAAGACACCCTGGCCCTCCGGCCGGAGTGCCTAGTTCCCATTTCCGGTCTTTATCTCTCCTGTCTTCGTGCAGAACTGTTTCTTCCCCGTCTCCCTCTCCCCCCTTCACTCACTGAATAAGGAGATTGGGTGTCTGTTTTGTCCTGGCCATCGTGCTGGGGAAGGACATACCGCAGTGAGCAAGACAGACATGGTGCCCCTCTTCTTAGGGGGAAGTAAACCATTAGGGAATGACAAGGGTCCTGACTGTTAAGAAAGGATATAAGTGTTGAATGGGGGGAGGGGGTTGACATAGTGTGTGGGTGGGGTGAGTCATCAGGGACATTCGAATAAGCCAGAGACGAAATAATCAAAGAACTCTAGAATTTATCGTTAAAGAGTAGGAGGGAGAAAGCCCTGCAGTTTCTGAAGGGCAAGGGCTTCGCTTTATACAGAACCTTGGAGGCCACGTTATAATCATTTCTAAAGCTGTGGATCTTTGAAGACCGGTCGTATTTTATTTGTTGTCCACATACTTCACCTTTTTTCCTTTCTCTTGACCATTATTACCTTTGACCATTGTGTTATTCATCAATTCCCCCTCATGACTTGATGATAGGAATCAAAACAAGCCAGCCAGGATGCTGTTGTGATTGTGTGACCAGCTGGAACGGGACGTGAAAAGTTTGGAGTAGAAAGGTGGCACTTTGGATGACAATGAGATTAAGTTATTTATGACTGTATGCTTTTCCTTTTCTCCACAAGTATAATTAAATAAATTCTCCTTAAGCCTGCACGTAGAGTCAGGAATTCACGTGGTCGACGGGACCATAAAGATTCACGAAAGCAGTTTGTGTTCTCAAGCGTCTTCAGTCCAGTGGTGTAGACTGGCAGAGAGGGCAGCGATGGAATAACGCAGTGGGGAGGCCACGGAAGGCACGTCTCCCCACCCGAGGGAGCCTGGGAGGACTTCAGAGAGACGGACATACCTGAAGTAGTCTTAAAAGCATGGTAAACCGTTAATAACAGCTGAATAGGCTTTTTTAAAGAGTCAGATTATTTTTGTAGTTACTGCTTAGTACAAATAATAATACGATGCTTTAAAGAGGGAAAAAGCACCCATTGAAGCTGACCAGTTTTCTTTTCATCGAGGCCTCAACTCGTATGTTGATCTAGATACAACTTGATAGCCTGTAGGTTGGATTTTCATAAATTAAATCGCATTTCCCATCATCATGCATTTAGTTGAAGAGACAGTGTGCTTTCTGAAACGGTGGTAGCTCCCCCTTGAACCCTGTTCTCCTGCCCTAAAGCTCTCTTCTCTAGCAGTCAGTTCATCATCGGTATACTTAACACTCACGCTAAGTTACTAAGGGAGATGCTACTTTAAAACAAACAAGCAAAAACCAACAAACAAAACAAACTCTCAGAGAATGGGGAAGGATTCTGATACAAATCATTGCTCCCTAGTTCACCTGGGTGAAAAAATCAGATTTCTTATATTGGATTTTCACAGACGTGGGCCAGCCAACAGGTGCCCACGTGCTGTATGTCAGCAACCTGTTATGTTTGAAATGACTCTTAAAATGACGTGTAAAGCTGCGCCACACTTTTTTCCTGCTGGTTAATTGACTTGCTAACCTCCTGCCAGGATCTATCCATTTTAAAAAGGATTGCTTTAAACATTCATCAATCGTGTAAAAATTACACCGGCAGCCATCTAAAGGCTAATATTTGGATCGCAGCACCCACTCACTCAGGGCTCCTCGCACGGAAGGCAAAGAGCCTCCTGGTGTGGTTTCCTCTCGGAAATACTGCTCTGGGACAAGAGGCCCTTCGTCTTTGTTCCCTGCAGCCCACGACCACGGAACAGGCTGTGATGTGTTCAAACAATGCAGGTATTTATCAAGGGGCACTTTGGGGAGTAGCAGACTGCCACAGCGTCTCCCCACACGAAAAGATTGGGGCTCCATTCTATATAAAATACTAAAGAAATCTCTTCTGTGGTTGTATGCGCCCGTGAGAGAGAGGGCCCCTCATCTCTTCTCTCCATCTCCACACCTGCCGTAGGCCCATGTGCCTGAAGCCTAAGTCGGCGAAGGCAGGGACGTCTGTCCCGTCTCGGGGGACAGCAGTGGGTGGTGGAGACAGAGCTCACCTCAGATGGCAGAGTTCTTGGTCTACCCTGCCCTCCGATCGGGTCTGTTACATTGGAGAATCCTTAATACAGTCTTTGATTTCCCAAAGAGAGCAATCCATTCCCACCATCTTCATAAAGCCTATGCATTTTGAACCCCAGGTGATGGTGCTGGAGGTGAAGAGTAAGTTTGGTGGTCTCTTCTGGCTCCGAGTAAGTTTGGTGGTCTCTTCTGGCTCCGTGTGGCCCACGCTCATCCCCCACCGGCTCGTGATGACGCTGTTCTCCTGGTGACAAGTGGGCTGTTTGGATAAAATACTTACAAACGGTCCCTCCATCCTCCGGAAGTAATTCCTATGCCCACACTCCATGGCAACACTCCATTGCACGAAAGGTGGCATCTTGGTTATTTTCCTCTTTTCACCAGTTAGAAAGCATGAAAAGTAAAAGTGATGAATTAAGCTACTGCATTGTGAAGTGTATTATAGCTTAGATTTGGGTTTTTTTGATGCTACTAGAGTAATCCTGGCTTGTGCTGCTCACCCACCCCCCACCCCCACTCCCCGCCAATTTTCATTTTAAAGAGCTATTTCTCTGAGCTGCAAACCACTGCATATTGTTCTTTATTTATTCTGTTGAGGGGAAAGGGGTGAGATTGCCAGGTTTCTCTGAGAATTATAGGGTTTTCAGATCATTGTAGAGAAAATTACTGAGGTTCAGCGTCATTGGAAAAAGCATCTTTTTAATTTGCCTGTAATTTTTTCTTTTTTTTTTTTATATGGAATGCTTCACAAATTTGCGTGTCATCCTTGCTCAGGGGCCATGCTCATCTTCTCTGTGTCGTTCCAATTTTAGTACATGTGCTGCTGAAGCAGGCACTGTAATTTTTTCTTTAATTGGTACTTTGGTCCCACTTTCAAAGCACTTTTGAATCTTTCTTTTTTCAATTTGGCATCAAAATTATTTTTTTAAAAAGCACCATTTAATTTTAGGATTACTTTCTATTTTGATGGACATACAATAGATCATTCTGAAGGGGAAAATATCCACCCAGTTTTTTGGGTAAGGAACTCAGCTAAACAGAGCTTCATGATCACTTCCTCAGGCATGAAGTTGAGTGTCTACCAGTATTGGGAAAATCTTGCAGTATAACCCACATGCTGAATCTTGGCTGAGATTCCAACGCATAAGTACTCATTTTGGTTCTAACAGTAGCCACTTCATTAGTTAACACTTGCTTGTTACTAAGGGAGTAAAGAATAAAGATAATGAAATTGTATTCACTTAAGCCGTTTAACAAAATTTCTCCTGTGCATAGTTCATTCTAACTGTTAACATTCCTTGGACAACTCACCACCCCCACCCCACCTCTTCACATAAAAATTGTTTCACTCAAAAATAGGAACTGGCCTCATTTTTTAATATCTAATAGCACCTATGGTCAGGTTCATGCAGAACTTTTCCTTTGAGACTGGTCACAAAAAGCACAGAGAGACCGAGGGTCCTGGGAAAGCTCATAGGAGCGAGCAGTGTGGTGGGAGGGCTCTGGGCTGGAGAGGCGCCCTGGCATTTCTCTGCCCTCAGCCTAGCAGTGACATCAGAAGGTCCCTCAGGCCTCCTTCTTTCCCCGTGGTCACGGCCCCATTCCTGTAACAGTAAAATAAGATAGAGGAAACATCACTCCTCATGTTGGGATGGCCCTGACGCTCACTACAGACCCAGGTCACTGGTAGGTGCCCCAGACCAGGAGGCAGGACTCCTCTTTGTAAATCGAAGTGTGCCTTCGCTCACTTGGTCATCTGACCTGTTGGAAAGGATGTTCAAGTCGCATAGACGGGGAAGTGATGTCTGAGGTTTCTCTCAACTCTCAAATTCTTCGAGTGAAGACCTATCGAAAAGAGAATGAATTCCTGAAGCCACACTCTAGGGAGCCCTACCCTCACCAAACCACTCCATCACCGTTGAGCTGACTGGCAAATTCTCACACAGTGAATGTACGTCCACAAATTCTAGCCACGTTGCAGCCGAACGAGGTAACTATTAACGTTGGAACAGATTTATTTCATGATCGTCTTTGAGATTTTTACTTATTTCTTTCATGGGAACCATTAAGGGCCATTCTGGAATTTCCTCAGAGGCCTGATTTCACACACTTGTCAGTGATCTCTATGAAATAAATCATATTGAAGGATTCCCGCCCCCGCCCCCCCACTACGAGTTATTGCCTGGAGGAAAAATTCTTAATTTTCATTTTCTTCTAAATGCGTGTTAGAATAAAGTCTTCTTTGAAGAGTCTTAGTGAAAAGCTCAAACATGGAAATAGCTTTCACCCTAGCTCTTTCTCGGGTGTCTGGGTTCTAAGAATGAAGTCTCTGACTGCCAAAGGAATGTCAGGGGACCCCCACTCTGTAAAAGTGTGTGCTCTTCTGCACTCAGACAGTTCGTCTGTAGATCATTTATGGAGAGCAGCCTTTGGGAAGAGAAAATATTAAAACCTACCTCATTGTCTACCAGTTCTTTTAGACACAGTAAATATATATGGGAGAGAAGATGGCCTTGTTCTATGTGAGATGTCTCTTCACTCTGCCCAACTCAGGGGACAGAGGAGAATTATGTTTAGAGACTGATACATTTCCCTATGGTAACTACCAAGCGATCAATCTCTTATTAACTTTTGCAAGTGTGAACAGGGAAGAACACTGGAAAAATAATTATCAAATGAAGTATTATTTTTTCCTTCATGCTCCTTTCTCTAGAGACTCCTTTCTCTTTGAGAGAATACATCTTAGGCATGAACAGTCTTCTTTGCAGAAAAAAGTATATCCTTGTAACTTTAATTTCATGATAATTCTTAAGTTCTCCCTTTTGGAGTACTGGAGATGAATGACCTATAAGATCCCCCTTATCTGGCTGGCTACTCCAACACGATCACAATACCACATAAACGCTCTTTGCTTTTCTCTATGTACCACCTGCCCCACCCCACATCTTTAATTAAAATTCCACGTTATCTTTGAGAGGGTCATGGGGTGTCCTCTTTCCGACCTCAGTTCAAAAACCTGAATGATACTCCCAAATGTAAACGTGTTAGATCTGGATCCCAACCAGAGCAGACGTTGAATGCGGGGAGTTTTCCAATACAGTACCAATGACTTAGAAATACGTACCTTAAACCAAAACCAACTGAAATCTCATAGATCATCAGATAATGGTTTGTGGTCCACATATTACCAGAGCCATTCTAACAACACACATATATATGAACCAGTTTTAAGCAAATAACTAGAAACGTTTGAGTTGGGAGAACCTGAGGTGACAGCTGCTGATTTTCAGATTGGTCCAGTGTTATTGGATAATTTGGAGGAATAATGAATGCTTTCTAAGACTTGGTGATCAGAAAACTCCCAACTATGGCTTACTTTAAAAACCTTGGAAATACACTCCACAAAGTGGTGCCCAAATCAGACAAAGGTATAATACTGTGTTAAGTAACTTTCACGTAGTCTATATTAGGAGGATTTTTCTGTTTTCATTCTAGCAACCTAAAGTTAGCTTTCTATAAAAATTAGATCTTGGAGAGCAGTGACAACATGACCAAAACGAAATAACCATGGTGTTCCCAAGTTGACACAGTGACCTAACATTTCATATTGCCTTAGGTCAAGATCATATTGCCTTAGGTAAGACTCAGTTTGAGCTCTTGAAATTTTAACTCTCTAATGAATAGGAATAGTACACCTGTGAAGTATTCATTTGGAGGAAACTCGTTTTGCAGGTGGTAAAGAAATGTCAGCTTTTTTATTTAAAATAAAAATATACATTATGTCTAGGAGTGCATCATCATAATTATGACTAATTTCCCATACAACATCACAGTTCATAGAGGGACACCGAAGTACTAGTAGCTGTGTTTACAATGCAAACCAGTATTCAGAAATTGCCAAATTCCTAAATCTGCAAAAAAGTAAAAAAGATGAACATACTACACCTGAATATCCTTTGCTTTTCTCCAAGTTCTATTTTATATAGTTATGGCATTTTGGCTATAATTTGAAAGCACAGTAAATTCTTATTTGCAGTAGTTATGGTCCATAAATTGAGATAAGCACTGAATTAGTGAATAATGAATTTATTAGTGAATACTCAATTTCTTAGGTAAAAGGCAGGGTTAAGTTTCTGTGAGCCTCTGGTCACAACAGTTTTGTTAGTCAATACAAAGCCTTGTTTCATGTGTTTTATGTCTAAAAACACCTTGTCTAATATGCATATATAGTTGAATGATTAACATTGAAGCCGTGGCCAACAGCACTATCACTCATGCATGAAGCAAATTTATCTAAGACGTATTTTGTTCCCATATCACAGCCTTCTTGTGTTTAGAAACACAAGACAGACAGACAGACAAAATACGGGAAATGTGCCACGAAATAGCCTGCAAAAAGGACATTTTTTTTTTACAGCATAAGAGCTGAAACAAGAAGTCAAGGCATTGCCTTGTTGCACCTCAACTGAGAACGTGCTCACTGGGTACCTCACATTGTGCTGCTCTGTGCGAGCAGGCAAATGACGGCAAAGGTGCTGGGAGTATTAATTTTGGGTTACAAATAAATGTTAGCAAGTGAGTGTGCAAATACAAAGCCAGTGAATAACAAGGACTGATTGTATACTAATGCAGTAGTTTCCAGTCTTTTTTTTTCTTCTCCATTAAACCTTTGCTTAAGATGCAAGACAGATCAATGCTACTGGCTCTGTTAACTTTTAGCATCAATGCAATTTGGTTGGTAGCGTTTTCCAAAGTGAAGTCCCCTTACCATTAATGATGTGGCGGGGACAAATGGCAGCAGGAGTCCCGCCCACCACTTCTACCTTCTTGGCTTCTTTAACCCTATTGCTGTGACGATCGGATATATCTGAATGAATATTTCCATTTGCTGACCATGGAGTTTGAGTTTACCCCATGAGCTCAAAAAAACTTTATTCAGTGTGAAACTGTTTCAAGGACTTTTGTCCATTTACAAGATGTTCAGCATGTTTTCCTGTGGCTTGCACTAGCAACAATGAAGATGTTTTGTATGCCACGTTGTGTAACATTTCGTAATAAATTTTTTATGTCATCAATGCCATTAGATTCTAATTTATGTATACTTAAATCTAATTGATGCCACTTCAGTATGTTTTGAGTATTTTTTGCTAAAATTCAGTATAATGGTAAATATATTACCACATAACAAAATTTAAAATTAAAAAAAATGTCATTTATATACAGAGCAGCTCACAATTAGTTATTACCAAATGCATAAAATAGTCAAAATATCAACTTTTTATTTGGGTTTTTTGGGACACATTTTGGGGGAAAAAAAAAACAGTTCAAAGTCAGTTAATGCAGCGAAAGGGTTAATACTGTGTTCTGTCTCATCCTTCCTGACTCAGCCCTGCCTGAGCTTGGCCATGTGGTCATGAACATTGGAGGGAAGGCAAACTGCTGGTCCAGTCCCTGTGGTTTCTTAATGAATGCCCAGGCCTGCTCAGAAGTTGCATTTAATTCATAAATTCAACAGCTTGAGTAGTGTTGATTTTGCTCTGATTTAGTGAAACTGTGATTGAATTGGGTTGCAAGGTCATTGGAATCAGCACTGTTTCATTGCATATCATTTTCCATGTTAATATTCTGATAGGAGTGCAAATGGAGTTAGATGCAGCGTGCCGATCACCCGTCCTATTTGATGCCATTGAACAGAATGCACATACACAAAGGAAATTGTATGGCATTTCAGCTTCAATGTCCTTAGGAAAAGGAAGGTCTTTTCAGAAATGTAAACAACAAAAATGACACAGTTTCATCTCATTCTGCCTGGTTTGGGAGCACTCTTTCCCATTCCTGAGATCACTACCAGGGCTGGTGGCAATCGGGGTTGGAATATTTCCAATAACCTTTAAACCAACATTCAGATGTTTGATCCTCTTACAATCCCACCCCCAGTTTTGGAGATTGAAAACCCTTACTCTGTTTAAACCAAGATTTAACTCACCGGATCTAAAGAAAGTGACTTGTCGAATACAGGCTGTGTGCACGGTCAGCCTGGATTTGTTAGCTCCAGAAAGTGACCTTTTCTGGATTTGCTGAATTCATTACTTCTGCGAATTCACGTTTCTGAGGTGCACATGGAGTGGCTCCTACTTGTAACAGGGCCAGCAGGTCACCCATTTAGCGAGCTGCCTCATACGCAGTGGGGACATACTGGTGGCGTCTGAATGGGAAGACACTGCTCACCTGCTGTCTAGGTTTTTCCCACGTCGTCCGTCTGACTCACCCTCACCCAAGGCCGACAAGAGCCACAGGACAGTGGCAGCACTGCCGGTCACCGGACAGGCCTGGGGTTCAGCCTTTCCCCTGTAGCAAAGTGATGTGTGCTGGCCTTTCTTCGTGATGCTTTGGGATGGCAGCTGTGTGATTTGTGCCTTTGTCCTGTGGATGTATATGGTCTTCGTTGCTTGAGGGAGCTGTCATCCGTGAGGCACTTTAAAATAGGGTGACACTGTCTCGTAGGCTCTGTGTGAAAACAGCGAGGAGAAGCGGAACCACTGTGGGAAGGACTGCAGACACCATGGAGAACAGTCAAGCACCATGGGTGCAAACGGTCAGCCTGACCATGGGCTTCTTTCTGGGAAAGCCTTCCATTTTGACAGACTGTCGGATAGAAGATAGATTAGAATTACTCTGTGAGGACTGATGCACAGAAATCTGGCCATTGTGCGTGGGCCACAGGGAGAGGCTGTGTTTGCAGTGAGATAAGCAGGAATTTTGAAGCTACACAGACCTGGTTTTCAACTCACTCGTGAGCTGTGTGACTTAGAGAAAGCTGTTTAGTCCCAGTGACCTTCATCTGCAAAGTGTCCAAAAATAATGCAGAGCTTGCAGTTGTGTGGATAAGAGATAGTCTATTCAAAGCATTGGGCAGCGTGCTGCCATGCCGTGGGCATTAGGGAGGTGACAGTTTCATTAGACAGTCGCATTCACCGTTGAGTGCACGTTTGGTGCCCGCTCTGGGTGTGGGCATTACATTAGGCACCAGAGAAGCAAAAGGAATAAGAGAGATGGGACACCTGGTGCCGACAGAGTGGCAGTGGGCACAGCAAACAAACAGGGACTTAAAATCGATTGTGAGAAGTTCCGTGATAGAAGCAGAAGCTGGTGACTTGAGAACACACCGAAGGAGCTCCTGACCCATAGCTGCGGGGCTAGGGAACTTTCAGGAGAAACAGCGACACGGTGCTGTGACGAGGGAGCCGGGCAGGTGAAGGGAGGGCTGGCTGAGTTTGCAGACACGCAGGCTCATCCCCAGAGGCCTGGAGGGCACAGAGAGCGCGGGTCTTCAGTGCACCTGAACGGCGCTCAAGGCCCCTGAGCTCGGCGGTGACAGGAGTGTCGGGCTTCAGGGCGTGATTGGAGGTGGGTCAGGAGCATGAAGCAGTGTCAGGAGGCCATGCCAAAGAGTCTGGATTTTATGTTAAGCACTGTAGGGAGCCATCAAAGGGTTGTAGTCACAGGTGTGCTTCTAGAAAGGCCACTGGCTGCAGGCTGGGGAGGGATTGGAAGTCCAAGGTTCAGAAAGCAGTTCCCAGACAGCGGGCAGGGACACTGGGTAGCAGGCTGCTGCAGTAGGCCGTGTGAGAGATGGGGACAGACTGCTGCAGGGCAGGGGTGGGAGCAGGAAGGATGGACAGAAGCAGTTGCATTCAAAGTGTATGACAGCGGACCCCAAAAGACCCAGAATTACCGTCTGGAAGTAAACTTGTGGGACAGGCTTCCCCCCCAGGTGAGGGTTCTAGGAACCGGTCTGCATCTGTGGACCAGCTGGCCTTGTGAGAGGCTGCACTTGGCCACGGTGAACTGTTTCTGGAGACTTTCAACGCGTCTGCCCGCTTCGTGGCGGGTGATGGGCACGAACAGCGTGCGGCCTGCCCACGCACCTGCCCGCAGCGCGCTGCCTGCTCGGCGGTTCTGACAAACAGGCGGTTCTGACCAAACAGGCGGTTCTGACCAAACACGGCGGTTCTGACCAAACAGGCGGTTCTGACAAACAGGCGGTTCTGACCAAACAGGCGGTTCTGACAAACATGGCGTGAGCCCGTGCCCCACCTCCCTCTTCACCTCGTCTTGCCCCCAGCAACGTTTTTCTTTCTGTTTCCCCTGATGACAAACGTCCTCAAAGGGAAACGTTTTGCCAACGTGGAAGAGGTGAGATGGAAAACGGCAGCAGCACAAAAAGGCGTCAAAATCGACGAGTTCAAACACTGTTTCGAGCCGTGGAAACGCGACTCGATAGGTGTGTCGCATCAGAAGTTGGCAGGTGGAGAAGCGGGAGGAAGGAGAAAAAGGAGTCGAGAGTGACTCTTCAGTGTGTCGCCGTCAGGACAGATGCCGGTGTCTTTCACAGGATGAGGCAGCAGTGTGAGCGGTGGAGGCAGATGAGGAGTTTGGTCTTGGCGACCGTGTTTGGGTGACACAGGACATTCGAGGGGAGATGCCCCCTCGGCAGTTGATACAGGCCAGGAGAGAGGTCCGAGCGGGGGATGGATCAGTGGCTCTCAGCCTTCCTAAGGCCGCGACCCTTTATACAGCTCCTCATGGTGTGGTGACCCCCATAAGATTATTGTCGTTGCTACTTCATAACTGTGATTTTGCTGCTGTTATGAATTGTCATGTAATTATCTGATAAGTGTTTTCCGATGGTCTTAGGCGACCCCTGTGACAGGGTCGTTCGACCCCCAAGGGGTCGCAACCCACAGGTTGAGAACCACTGATTTAGATCTTTAAAGCCAAGGGAGTGGGTGCGAAGGCCGAGGGGAGTGGGCAGGGCGGGAAGACGGGGACACAGGACAGACCCTGTGCACCCACGGGCCAACCTCGTGGCTCCCTGGGCCACGTGGGAAGCAGAATGGTCTCGGGCCACACATAAAATGCACCATGATGATAGAGGTGAGCTAAGAAAGAGGTCGCCAGAAACGTCCCCTTGTGTCTTGGGGACTTGCGTTGGGCCGCCTGCAAAGCCGTCCTGGGCCGCAGGTCGGACCTGCCTTCCTGTGTACAGCGGTGGCCCACCCGAAAAGTCCAGTACTTTCTCGGAGACCTCTTGGCCTTTTCCCGGTTTTGATTGGTTGTGTTAATCCACTGGTGAGGGTAAACACAAAAGTTAGGTAATAGTCTACCTCTTTCTGTTGGTTAATAACAGGAAAAACAAAACTTTAATAAAGCACATTTTGACAAAGTTTAGGAAAATGGTGAGGACTCTATACTCAGAGACAAACTATTTGAAGAATGTAAATCATTTAGGTAGATCAAGACCCAGTAATAGCAAAGCTGATGGCTGAGAGATGAAGGACTTTGCAATTAACCCACTTCCCATTCCCCCCGCCCCCCGAGAATACTCACCGGAGTCGCTTGCGGCTACAGCGTTTACCCCGAGATAACTCGCGGGTTACAGTCCCAATCTTAATTCCCACAATTCCATGTTTTCAAATTTACCACATGAAAAAATATTATTAAATACTGCTCATCATATCCATTTCTGTTACATTAGGATTCCAGACAAGTTCTGTTTAGAAATAACTCCAAGGAACTGTTTATATATTTGATTTTCACATCGCAAACGGTGTTTATGTAAAACTGACTGAACGTGGTCGTTCTTTCTGAGACTGTGAAATCTGTCTCTGAGGATGCAGGGTTTGAGCTTCCCCAGGCATGCCTCACTCACTTCTCTCACTTTGCAAACAAAACAGAACAAAAAACAGTTTCATTCTGCCGGTAAATACGCGTACGGTTGTTTTCATTGTATTTGTTTCCCTCACTAACGTGGAGGACGTTTTAATTGGAGTCTCTGTGCAGGAATCAGAATTAGTGCTTGGGATGGTTGGCGTTTATGTTCACCGGTCAGTCTTGCGAAGGTTTCAATGTGATTAGCACTGAGGATGGACTCTCCGCGTGCACAGGAAAGGAAGTTTCTTAGCATTCACTGTTGTCCAGGTTAACAACATCTTTAAAAGTCTGTGTTGCCGACAGACCCCGGGCCAGAAAAGGCTACACAGAAAAACATCCAGAATGCACCGTGGGAAAACTGCGTCCTGTCTCTGAAACACTTACTCTTTATCTTATTATCTCTAAATTGCATTTCTAGTTGAGACATTTTATTTAAAGTAGTTGCTGCAGAGGAAATTGGCACAGAGTTAATGATCTAGATCTTATGGAAAGCTAAGAGTATAAAGTTTTATGCCGTGTCCAACACACACACTTTAACTTCTGAGTGAGGAAACTCAGACTAGGAGGGCCTGCCGGTACAGAGCCAGAACCCACTCCTGGGCCTCAAGATTACAGGTTAGAGGTGCTGTCAGAGTAAGGGATTTCACTCCTTGCCGATTTACAGCTAATCTAATCAGAGATTAATAAACAGGTTGGCACTGTGTTCCTCAGTTATGTTTGAGGTTCTAGTGACTGAAAGGCCCTGCAGACTCTTCTTTGATGAAATGTATTGAGGTAACACTGGTTAATACCATTATAGAAATTCTAGGCATACAGTATTAACCTTTGATAGCTGAACACTCTGTTGTGTGCTCACCACCAAAAGTCTAGTTTCCTTCGCAGACTCGCTCGTGAGCCCTGGGTGGCTCCAGTCGCCCTCATGTGGAATTGTAAGTTGTTTCAGGCAACTTACATTTCCTTTGGCCTTTCCTAGGAAATTTTATACCCATACCTCTTAGACGGCAGCCATCCCTGAGTCCGTCTGTTGGGTCAGAATCCCGAACTGCTGTGGGTTTTCCCATAAGCCATTGCTCCAGGCGTCTTGCCCAGTCTCTGGGCACTGGATGATTTATTTACATTTTGACTCTCCGTATCCGAGCTCACCTTCTCAGGCTCCATCCTTTCTATTCTGACCCAGCCTGCCCAAACAATGTGCAGGTCAGAGGGAATCATTCGAAATCCCAAGATACGGTGTTGTTAGGGTGGACATCACTAGGTTTTGGGGCATGGCCTCAGTGCTAATTTAAAAGTTTTTCTTTATCCTGGATTAAAGATTTGGAAAATGCAAATTAGTCCCTCGTAGCTCCACCCCCATGAAGTCATCCTTGTTCACACTTTTGTTTATAATTTTCAGCATTTTATCTATGCAGAGATATTTTTAGACAAAACTACAGGATCTTTCGGTACACTCCAGTTTTTAAAAATTGTCAGCATTTCATGAGCATATTCTCAAGTAACTTAAAGCTGAAAATTTATCCCACTTCAGCTCTCTATTATAATTCCTTTGCGGCTACTCAGCAAACCGCAACCTTAGAAACTGTCTTCAGTTTCTATGTAAAATGTAAAATTACCTCATCATAACACCTTTAGGAATACTTATAATTAATTCCTCTGTCTCACTTGTACCAGAGATGTCAAATAAACTATGTACTGGACAACTGGAGTCCACTGTTTATTTCATTCAGTTGTTTTCTACTTGTTTCCAGCTTGACATGTAGCATGTCACAACCGTCAGTGTCTCTATCAAAAAGCATTACTTTGTCACGTAATTTACAAAGTATCCCACGGACAATAGGAACACTACCCTGCACGATCCCTGGTTCTGTCACACAGGGGTGGACAGTGGTTGGCTAATGTAAAGCACCGATGCCACATCAAGCCATGCGGTATGTTCAAGAAAATCTGAACTGAACCAAAGCACAATAGTGTTTGAGTCCACGAATTTCAACAGCCAGATGCCAGTGAATGGAGTGTTACTACCAGCATGCTCTCCGACGTCGTTAGATAGAAATGTGCCTCCATTGCTTGGCTTCGTCTCTGGTTTTAGAGAAAGAGGAGGTTAAAGGTCGCTTACTGTGAAGCCATCTAGCGAAGAGCTGAGGGCAATGGAATCTGCTGGCGGTGAGCTCAAATTAATGGGGGTGATTAGGGGTAAGGTGGGCAGGAGGAGGGACTTAGGAACATTTTCCTTCTGGTTCCTTAGATCTGTGTTTTATAGATTTGCCAAAAGAAAAAGATTTGCAGGGTCCTCATCTGTTGTGCTAGAGCCAGGAGTTTGGTACCATCCTTGATTTCAAAGTCCCTGAGTGTGATGACATCTGACTCATTATAGCAGTCTTTAATATGTCACTATGAATCTACAATATTACTCAAGTGGAGGTATTACCATTTAACCGGGGGATATTACTGATTAATGAGTATGTGGAAAATGTATCTAGAAAATGAAGTCTCTGTGAAAAAGAATGAAGGATGTTTGCAAAAGAGCACATGAGAAAGGTATTATAAACCAAAGGTTTATGAATTCTGCATAATTAAATATAAATAGCTATTAAAATATTTTATTACAATTGAAAATAGTTTAATTAGAGCCTATTGGTAAGAATCCAGAATTTATGCAAAATCCTATAAAAGTTAAATGGAATCGATCCAAAATAGACAAGAATAATTCACCAATTAACTCCAGTTGAAAGTTTTTGCTTCTTGCTTTTTGCAGTGCCAGCGTGGGGTAGGGGGGATGCATGCTAGACTGTATTTTACAGTGCCAGAGAGGAAAAAAATACATGTTATTATGGTAAAAAGTGAAACTAATACTACCCATGGACAGAAAAAATGAGGGGTAGTGAGAGGGGGTCAAGGTCATCTGATGATTGCAGTCATTTGATGCTCTAAAGAGGTCCTCTGCCATTTGGTTTTCTAAGTTTAATGTTGGACTTTTTAAAGAACCAATTTGAAAATTTATGGTGTAGAGGGCTCGGTGAAGAGTCATCTTGCTGAAATGACTTCTTGATACAGCATGAACACATGGGCCCTTCTCGTGTATGACGCGATGGAGGGCCGGGTTCAGGAAGGTGGTCTGCAGAGCCCGGCCACCTTCCCCTGTGCTCAGGTTATCTGTGACACTTTTCTAGAAAGGAATGTTGAAGTCTTTTAAGATGGAACCGTATGCAGTTGACATTTACGTGTATCAAAAGAAGTTCAATAACTGTAGTTTTGTGGAATTCATGCTAATGAATTCTAATAATAATAAAAATAATAATAATGGGTTTTGTTATTGTTGAGTTTGAAGAGTTCTCTGTATAATCGTCCTTATTTTTCACAACCAAACTGTTATACATATTTTAAGAGACCTTAAGTGCTGTCCTCAACGTCTTCATTTTACACAATTTCTTAATGACTCAAAATAAGGTTTACCTTTGTCCTGTTAATAATACAGGTTAAAAGTTTCACTTCTAGTTTTGACAAATGTGTGTGTGTGTGTGTGTGTGTGTGTGTGTGTGTGTGGTATGGTGTGTGCTATAAATGGGCCAGACAAGGACCCATAAACTTTGAGAAGTGTAGGATTCAGGAAGGAAGAGTCAATGGGAGATATTAATTGTCTATTTAATTTGGGGGAAAATGAGGCAGAAAGTTTCAAGGGTGTTCGTTCTCCACTTCATATTGTCTTCACCCTTTGCTGATTCCAGCTTAGCGATTTTAGAAGTCTTCTGGTGGGCCTTCAGCATTCTCTGGAAGAATGTTAAGAACCCTAATTCTGGGTAATTTGGTTTTATTCCGACTCTGAGTACTAAGAGCTTGTTCTGTAGTTCCTCGCCAAGGCATTCCATCCCCTCCCGGAAGAAAGCATCGATGGACTAAAACACCGCACTCCCTTGCTTCTCCCTGGCGCTAATTGGAAGGGCCCCCTGGTCAGCCCAGTTATTTCACTTTAAATCCTAAGTTGGGGGATTATAATCATATTTGATTCAGTCAAATATGCAGAATTCCTCAGTCCATGGCTGTGGATTAGGATTTGTGGCATCCTGCCCTTAACCGTTCAGAAGCTTTTCCCACTTATGTTCCATTACGGTGCTTAGTGGTAACGTTTGTGAGTCAAAATGACCACATTCATATATGAAAAGACTTAAACCAAATTTGTAATGACAGGAGATAATCACAAACTACTGTAGGTGCAATTAAAGGCATTTTTCTTTAGGAGAAGGCTTTTTTTTGTCTTTTATATCTCCCCTACCCCCCCCCAGCTCATTGTAAAACTATGGTTTTCTTTCATCGTATAGTCTGAACTTTAAAACTTCGTGCTGTGAATATGAGAATGAATTTTGTTGAAATCAAAGAATACCTAATAAGGGTGTTTTTTTTTTCAGCCTGTCAGTAGAAGTGGTTTAACATTTTCAAAGAAAATATTTGCTTTGCTCATGATTTAACTGAACTGGATATCTGACCTCTGATATTTAAGTGAATTTTTTTTTCCGTGACCAATGAACTGCTTTAAATTTTGCAAGTTGAGAATTGATAAAATTGAACCATAATTCAATCCCCCAAGCTGGCTCAAAACTTTATCTCACTTAATAACATGAGAGGCGTAGTCTTTTGCTTTGTTTTCTTTTTATTTAAAGTTCACTCTGGCACGTGGTAGCTTTCAGAGAAGCACATGGGTTTGGAAGGACATCTTAGGTCACCCTAAAAGCCTGGAGAACTGAGTTGGCACAATATGATCCTGCCAGGTGAAATGCAGCCAGCCCTTGAAATCTGTTCTCATCCGAAAAGTACCACAGCGTTTTTAAATAATGTAGTAGATACGTATTTCTTAGGAGCCCACTCCCTAATGTTACTCTAATTACTCACTTGCCAGGTGACTTACTTACCTGGAAGATACTGTGATGGAGGATGGACTACATATATTATGATCTCTTTTCTTTCTGTGGGTTATTTTAATTCAGAAATGTCCAAGTATATTATTGAGTATTTTCCTATTTCACAGATTTGTAAACTGGGAGACATGATTTTGATGGGCTTAAGCCCCTGGGTGCTAGGTCTCTATTTAACCCTTATCTTCTGTTCACTGCTGTCCATAAAGACAACTGCATGATACAGAGCATTTTCTCTGAGTCCTGCTTCTGTTTGCCATTCCTTCAACGAATATATATGGCACAGTAGCCACATGCCAGGCACTGCAACTACAATTATGGGCAACACTAAGCCCATGCTCTTGAGTCTTGTGGGAGAGAAGGCACAAGATTGGTCTATAGCAGCAGTCCCCAATAATAATATTTCTGTTATTATTATTATTACATTGTAATATAATGAAGTAATTATACAACTCACTTGCCACTATAAAGTCTGCCACCAGATACAGTTTAATGTCACTTGCCACTTACTGATAGGGTTTTGATAGGAGTCTGCAAGCAATTGATTCATTACGGTCTCTGTGCAGTCAAACCTCTCTGCTAACGTTCATCTGTATTTGCAGCTGCTCCCCAATGCCAGCATCACCGCCTCAGCTCCACCTCAGACCTTCAGGCATTAGATTCTCATAAGGAGCGTGCAACCTAGATCCCTCGCATGTGCAGTTCACAACAGGGTTCACACTCCTATGAGAATGCAATGCTCCCGCTGATCTGACAGGAGGCAGAGCTCAGGCGGTCATGCGAGTGATGGGGAACGGCTATAAATACAGGTGAAGCTTTGCTTGCTCACTCACCCCTCACCTCCTGTGGTGCAGCTGGGTTCCTGATAGGCCACAGACTGATACCAGGGGCTGGGGACCCCTGGTCTCTGGGATGTAGGTGCTGACACGAGGGTCAGGACCTGCAGTGGGACCTGAAGAGTGGGCCACCTAACCCTGGAGGGAGCAATGAGCTGAGAGGCAATCTGGATCAGGGAAGGTCTCCCAGAGGAGCTGACCTTGAAGCTGATTCTTGAAGAGTGAGTCACAGATGGCCAGACTCAAAAGAGTCAGTGGAAGTAAAAGAGATTGTGGTGTGTCTGAGAAGTGGCCTCGAAGTGGTTTAATGAGCCTGCAGCACGGCAGGCCTGGGTGTGGGTGAGTGGAGGGTGGGCATGCTGGGAAGGAAGGGCGCTGGGGTCAGTCACTGAAGAAGCTGCTCTGTCTGGTTAAAAATGCCTGGACTTCATCCTGTGGACAATGGGCAGCAACTCAAAGATTATAATTAGGGAAGTGATATCGTCACATTTACATTGTAGTCAAGTCCAATGAGAAGGGTTGGAGGCGTGTCATAAAAAGCTACTTCTGAATGCCCTTTACCCTCATACAGCTGCCCTGTTATGTGCCTAGGCATGCCCAGGTACTTTTTCCTATACTCTTTACCTCTTTCTTTTTAGTGGCTTTTATGTGCCTTGACCCATGCCTAATCCGTAAGTATGACTAAGTCCAATATTATAAATAAAACAATAATGCTAAGGCATTAAGGTTACTGCCATCACTGTTGGATTCAGCAACCAAGAGGTCATTCAAACCTGGGAAGAGCCTTTTCAGTTAAGGGACAGGGGCAGTGGGTCAAGAATTGATAAGGGAGGTCAAGAAGATATCAATGCTCTTTCTGGAAGCCTTACTGTGAAAGGAAAGCGTTCACCACAAAAGACTATAGGAAGTGTGAGGTCCCTAAGGAAGCCTGGGAGGAGAGAGCCTGAAGGTGTGGACAAAGTTGGCTCATGGATTTGCTTTCTTTAGGGGAGAGGAGGAGGGAGGGATGGGCTGAATACAGATGAGATCGTCTGTGTCAGTGTAGGAAAGTGGAACAGGCTACTGGTAATGGTGGAGAATGGACAGAGTTTGAGGGAGTGTTCGTGTGAGTAGGATTATCAGCAAGGCCCTGTGGGGGCCCAGCCCAGGTTAGAGATCACGGGTAGGTAGTGGCACCCCAGCAGGGCTGGGGAATGTTCTTGAACAGTGAACGGAGAAGGTCAGTGATAACTGAGACTGACTGGAGAGTTGAGGTTCTGCTGTGCGCGTGCGGGAGAGGGTCCATGGTCACAGGAGTTGACGGTTTTGAGCCAAGTGTGGGGAAGTGATAGATAATGACATCAAGTCTGTTTAGGAATAGCTAAGCAACAGTGACAGGACTGAAAGAAGACAAGATGTGGTCAGAGTAGGGTGTTGTGGAAACCAAAAGCCTATGGTCCGAGGTGAGGATAGCGGAATCAGGGCTGAAGATTTCCGACAAGGAGCAGCAGTCGTGAGCAATGCCGAGCTCTGAGGGACGGCCATTAATGTGGGCGGAGTGCAGGTAAGGACCTTCTAAAGCAGGCGTGTCCCACCTTTCGGCTTCCCTGGGCCACATGGGAAGAAGAATTGTCTTGGACCACACATAAAGTACACTCTCAGGGGGTTCCCTGGTGGTGGAGTGGCTAGGCTTCGGCACACGCGGCCTGGGTTCGATTCCCAGCCAGGGAACTACCCAAAAATAAATAAAATGAAATAAAATACACTAACATTAATGATAGCTGATGAACTAAAAAAGGGTCCATGCACAATTTGCAGACTGTTTTAAGAAAGTTTACAGATTTGTGTTGGGCTACATTCAAAGCCGTCCTGGCCCACATGCGACCTGCAGGCCACAGGTTGGACAAGCTTGCTCTAAGCCATTAGGAGGCCAAAGAACCTAGGGCAAAGATGGGAAAGGCTTGTCCTAAGGACAACAAAGCCACCCAGGGTGGTGGCAAAAATTAGAGTGAAGAGACAGAGTGGGAGTAGGGCTCCAAAATCATCAATGAACAATGGAGTTATTATCCTGCTAGAAGTAAAGGTTAATATAACTGGAATGTGCTTCTCTAGAAGACTTCTTACTTGCATTACCAATATTAAAAGTAACTCTTAAAATTATCCTGGAAGTGATGCCATAAACATTCCCTGCCATTCATCTCTCATGAGGTTTTATGATTTACAAATAAAAAGGAAGTCCTCCTTTCTCCTTTGCTGAGTTTTACCTTACCACATTAGTACAACAGAAAGAAGGCTCTAACAAAGCGTGGGATGAGCAGATACCTCTCTTAGCACCATTTATTTATTTGGAGAAGATCAAAGTATATCTAGTAGGGATAGCAAATTGTCCTCTCTTTTCAAAGGTGGTTTTCTATCCGTCACCTATGTGGGTTGTTCAGTTTTATATTTACTGTTGCAGTGTCCCTCCCCACCCCTCACATCACCATATTAGCCATCATGGTTGCTGGGATAGAAAGCGTGCAGCCCCCCAAGCCTGTTTTGCGGTCAAGAAAACCCAAGCTACCTTGCCTCACTGTGTACCAACGGCTGGTCCCAGAGCCCCATTTCCCATGGGGCATTCAAACCAGCATTGATCTCAGACTTTGACCAATTCTACTTCTCCTCTCCTTCCTCCTTAGCACGTGGGGACAGTGACATGTTCTTGTGCACTCATGAGCTTTCATTAGAAGTTTTTGGTCAGTCACTTTATTTCCATGTATCATCACAGAGTTGGTGGTCAGTATTAACTATTTCATTGTGCTTTTCTACCCCAGTTTCAGGAAAAAAAAAAAAGTCCTACTCAGGATTATGTTTTGCTTGCAGATTTTTCAAATCAAGAGCTACTAAATACAAGGGATCCCAAAAGTCTAAGACTTTGAAGACTTTAGGTCACCTACCACATGTTAAATTCTCCCTTATTTGCACTCAGAGCTTTAGCTAAAACATGGTATGTGGTCCCTAGCTCTGTGGCATACATTGGGAGTCTGTATCCTAAAATCAGATGAAACAACATTGATGGATTTCTGTTCAGTGGCTTAAAAATTCAATAATGCTTGAAATACTTTGTCCAGGTCTGTAACAGAGATGCTTGGATGAGTTTTCTGGCTCTTTTCTGATCAGGAAAGGCTCGTTGGAGAATTAAAGGAAACAAGAATGAGAAAATAAAACAGTCAAAACAATGCAATATTGTTGGAGATTATTATGACAATATTAAAAAAAGGGACCCCAAAGAATTAAATTGATGTAGTTTGGAGTTAGAGCTAAGTTGTCAAAACAGTTTGCTGTGGAAGTTTAACTGATAGAAAACTCCAGAAGCTGGGCCAGAGACTGAATGGGACTGACTTAGACCCAACACCTGGGACTCAGTATCACCCATTGTAGTCTTCAAGTCACAACCTCGGCCCAACCAAATACCTGGCAGTCCAGGTTGGTCGCACAAACTTTCCCAAAGACCCCTGCGGTGTTGGCTCTAAAGGCAAAGTCTACCTGCCTCACTGGTCCGAAACGAAAGAGGTTTATTCTGTGTAGCCGAACAGGTTAGGGAGAAGGGCGGGGAGGCAGTGGGTGGGTGTTCCTACACTCCACTAGAGTTTCAAGTGTCCTATTAACGTCCTACAGTCCTGGCAGGATTTGCCCCAAAGCCTGTAGGGTGCGCTTCCTGTCTACCGGAGTTTGATTTGTAGCTAAGCTGCTGACTCCAAAAACGGAGAAAGCCATGGTGCTGTGCTCTTTTTGTGATAAGAAAAAACAATCTCTTCCAAGAGATGAAGTCTGAGTGAAGTTAACCATTGAGGATGGCACAGCCTGAGTGTGACGGACCCCTGCATTTCCTTCTGTACTGGCAATCCTGAAATAGCTGTCTTGTCTCTGTGCCCCAGAACTCACGGCCCCGCTCCGCCCTGTCCCCTCCCCTTCCCTCCCACTCCCCAGGGGAAAGCACCTGGCCTTCTGCGGCCCCCGTTCTACAGCAGATAGGCGCCAGCAGGGTCAGAGGGGCTCAGTGTGAAGGCGGCTGTGATCTCCACTCTGAGCACGCGCTGCGGGGTCTTGTGTGTGCTGCACCTCAGAAGCTCCCTTTTGGCAGTTTTTCAGGTAGACGGCACCATCAGGGGTGCCCTCAGGACAGCTTCCCTCCGCTGGTGGCTCACCTGGGAGAGCTGACACGGGGATCCTCGGGCTCGAGTGCCCAGTAAGGCAACTAACCCTGGGGCATACACACCGTGCACGGTCTGTTTTGTCGGCATCGCTGGCACCCCGACAGGAGGAGGTTCCCACAGGTGTCCCCTGCCACCGAGGGGTGGGGCTGGGACTGGCCCCTGTGAGGCCCCACCCTCGCTGGCTTGGTTCAGGAAGCGTGGCCCTTCCATTTGGCATGCGTTTCACTCCTTCCACTTCTTTCCCCCAGTTCAGTTCTTAGTGGAGTTGCCTACTGAGACAGGTACTTCTGTTGATAGTCACTCATCTAAAGATACCAGTTGTTGTTGTTGTTGTTGTTGTTGTTTCAATATTGATGAAATAGAGACTGAACTGACCTGGCACATCGCCTTTGAGGGGCCGGGGCCATGCACGGCTCCATTCGCAGTTAATGGCACTGACGTGCACCCAGGAGCAAATGAACTACTGAGCATGTATTTCCGACACGGAGCTGTCACTGTGCACATGTTTCCTGAGCAGAGCACTGGAAGATTCGACGAAGTGAAATTATTCCCGAGAAGAAAGTTCATTGAATTAGGATTTACAAAGGAACGGGACAAGTCTAGGATCGCCTGTTCGCGCGGCCGCATACCTCAGGGCCTTCTGCTGTCTCCTGCTGAGATGGGAGAAGTCATGGTTTGCAGTGGAGACACCCGGAGGTTAAGCACAATTTGAACATCGCCCGCGTGACCGCCATGTCACATCACACACACTGGGCCTGATAATGTGGGAATTGGGGATTTAAAATCATAAAATATTTTCCACCTTGCATTCTCCCACTCCACAGACGAACGTTTTGGAGGCAGCCTCTCCCACTCTATATCCAGGCCAGATCCTTTACAGACACGTCTCTACCTGGGGTGACCTAAATGGACACAGGAGATGTGCGTAATGGCACTGAGAACAACTCAGAATGAAAAATGACTGAGTATTTTCTGTCAGGTGGGGCATTATTCATTAATAGCAAAATTAATCTTGTTTGTGAAAAAAAACCCAAAACTGATGTGTTTCTTAGTTCTTTCTGCTCTAGCCCAGTACTGACAGCTTCGAGAGCATTGTCTTATAACCTGATGCAGGTATCAGTTTTTCCCAAACCCTTTACGAAATGTGTGTAACTTTGCTTGTCACATCAGGAGAAGGTAGATCATTGTTTCAAAGTCAAAGTCAATATAGGAAATCCAGGTATAAGAGGTTTGGGATTGTTTTTTCTTATCGAAGGTTCTTGACTATCTCTTTTTCAGGCCTCTTTCTCTCTCCTGGACACGGTAGTAGCCCCTTGATTGCTCTGTCACTTCCTCCACCCCTTCTGTCCATCCGTCCGTCCGTCCTGCTGCTCCGCACATAGCTGTCAGACCTAGCTCAGTCCTCATATCCCGACTGGATGTCCTGGGTCTCTCAGGCCGCCTTCCGACCCGGGCTCCCACCACTTTACTCACGCCTCTTGCAGTCATTACCTCCAATGGGACGGCTCCCTCCTCACCTGAGCGCGTCATACTGCTAAATTCTGCTGCTTTGTTGACACTGGTCCCTCTCCCACCCCTCCCTCCCTGTGGCCACATGCCCAAACCCCTCTTTCGCTAAAGAACCGGCCTAAATGCCGCCCTCTTCATCAGATCTTCCCAGGCACCCCTACGCCAGAGCCGTTCTTGGACCTCGAAAAGCACTTTCTCTGTTGTATCACTCTTATAACATGGAGCTCTTTGGTGTATTTGGAGGGTATAGAGCCACTCCTCACTTAGCGACCTATCTGGCCAACGTCCTTTCGGAATTACGTAGGACCAGTTCTCCCGCACAGGGAACCCCCTTTCTCAGTCTCTGCCTCATTCCCGCTGTCGATTGGTATTCACTACAAGAAGCGTTCACAATCACACAAGACTACGTATTTCATTTATAAGTATGGTGTCACATGATATCTATTTAAAAATACATACCCTATGGTGCCACTACACACCACAGGACATCTGCCTTCAAGCTCCTCGCTTATCGATCAACTCGCTAGTCGTAGGAAAGGAAATTGGTCATTAAGTGAAGAGTACTTGTATCTCTTTATCTAAGCTACAAGTTCTTTGAAGGCAGGGTCCATGTTTAATTTAATTATTTGATTTCCTAACGTGCCTAGTTACTCAAAATACAGTCTCAGTCCCCATCTCAAAGTTGATGAATTACAACCCACATTTTAACAAGCAACCCTCCCACCAGGTGATTGCAGTGCACGTGAAAATTCGAGAAGTTCAGCTGTGTTACATGCACAGAAGAAACTCATGGGAAGCAGATATCCCGTGGAGATCTATTGAATGAGTAATAAATGAATAACATTAAAAGCTGAGAATGTCTCAACACCACAGCCTGGGTTCGACTCCCAGTCAGGGAACCACCAAAAAAAAAGCCAAGAATGTTCTCATTGACTTATGGGAAGATTGTCTCATAACAAAACCTAGAAAATATAACCCAGCCTACATCATTTTGCTGTGACCATTTTCAGTCTTAAATAATGGAGACCCTCTTCTCCCTTTAAAATCTTTGGTTTGTAGCTTTTAGGTCACCTTTGGTAGTTGTTTATTTCTCTACATTTTTTTTTTTTTTTTGCTTTCGGGTCCCACCCCCTACCTCCCCCCCATTTTTTTAATCCCCTCATAGGGCAACATTGACTTCAGGTGAATAAATATGGAGAGAAAGCTTGCTAATTGGGCCTAAATATGGATTATGTGCAAAAACTATTGCTAGCTTCTGAAAATAAGCACTTGTATGACATGTATCATGTTGTCATCTTAGCAGCTATAATGTGTTCTTCAGGACCCAATAAATAGCAACTAAAGGCTAGGAGGATGTTTTCTGTCACTGTGTCAAAAGCTGAGTGATCCAATTCACACATACTTGCTAATAGCCAGAAGGTGATGACAATGTGGTATGCTGGCATTTTTAAAGCACTGAAGAACTTTTTATAAGATAATTCTTCAATGTCTGGGAATTAAAGGACAGTTGGCAGAAACATGTAAAGTAACGGGAAGTATCTACAGCTTATAGTAGGCAAAAGTACCACCCACCACGGTGGTGTATTGTGGAAACTTGGGGGGTCATCTTTGCTGGTCCTAATAATGGGAGGTGTGTGACATTTTCATGGGTGCGCGTCAAGGATGCTAAATGCTCAACAATGTGTAGGATCGTCTCACACTGTGAAGAATTGTCTCGTACGAGGCCATGATTTGAGAACATCCAGCCAGACAGAGAGACAAAGAGAGATTTCAGTACTTGCTGAATTTTCCAGGAATGTAGTCACTGTATTGAGAGAATGTTGTTCTTTGCTAGGGTTTTTTTTGTTTTTTTTGTTTTGCTTTTTGGTATGTGGGTAGCTCCCTGACTGGGAATCGAACCCAGGCCGCAGCGCTGACAGCGCCAGTGCTGAAGCCTTAAGTCCTTAGTTCTTTTTAAGACAGAGAGCAGCAGTAAAGGCTCAGATTCCAAGAGTATGACCGGAAGAGTCACATCCCACGTGAGAAAAGCTGAGAGGGGAGCACGGGTTGGGGGTGCTGCAGAGGGGTGCGTGCACTGGGCATAGGGACAGAGCCTGGGCTCAGAGGTTACCAGAGTGCCAGGCTCTGCCCTGCCACTTAATAAATACTAGGTGGCCTTGGTCACCTTCTCTGGCTTTGGGGTTCTTGCATGTTCAGAGTGAATATTAGCCATAGTGGCCTTAAAACAGTTGGCACGGATATGCAAAAACATTACAAAGTATAAATTTTGTAAACATTACAAAATTTCAGAGTGTGACTCTGAAAATGAAGAAGCTTTCTACCAGCTTCCAGAGAAACAGATCAAATGTCCAGTACTGGATTGGGTCAAGAATCCAAAATCCAGGTTCTTTAGGTTACTATGACACTAACAGCCAACTTCAGGTACAGCTTGTGACTGTGAACCACTCTGCTAAAATCCCCTGGAGTCTCATCCTGCCCGGGTGGGACCCCCAGCAAATTACACTGATCACCACAAATCGCTGGGAGCACTGAAGCAGACCTGTGACTGTCCCCTGGCACCCTAAGTGCCTTAGGCCCAGCTTAGGTGGTTTCCTGGATAGTCACTGCACTTTTATGAAGGACGAGGAGATGAGAAACACTGTTTCCCCTGGGTGCTCCCTCCGTCATCCCAGAACCCCCTGGGCGCCTGAGCTCCCTCTGGGGGTGGTGAGGGCTGGTGGGGGGCTTTCTCTCTGGATCCCCGTCAGCTCCTTTTGAGATTCACTGGAATGCTGTCTCCCTCCCACGCCAATTTGCCCCGCCCTCCACCCTGCCTACCAAGCCATTTGTTTTCCTTTTAATACACCCAGAACCAGGGCAAACTTTGTAGCCAGCAACAACCTTTCTTACTGGTTCTTTAGGGAGTTTGTTTAATTTCAGATACAAGAAGGATGGACTTCAACGTATTTCACATCTTCTGAAGAATGGTTTCACTTTAATCCCAGGGGTGGGGGTGCGTCACCAACCCTTAACTCCAGTTCTCCTGTTAAGGCTATGCAAATAGGGGCTCCTGTGCCCATTGACTTCTGCCCCGGGACATCTGGGGAGCGGGGATTCCTAGAGGACCTGTGGAAGACAATGTGAGGTATGTATTTTGCATTAAAAGTCTTTTACATGATAAAAAAAAACGAATCCCTGCTCTGTCGTGCAAAGAGATCACAGCTTCATCGATTTACTCTTGGGAGAATTACTTCAGGTTTCTTTTGAAAGTTAAATGCCAGTCATTAGAAAAGGGACCAGGTGGTCCCTTGATTTTATTCTGACTTTTTGGTCCCTTCCCTTTCTCCTCTGTACCTCTTCATTCACTCGTCACAACTTGTCTGCAGGGGTTCTTTCTGGCCTCGCCTTTGGCAAAACCATCGTTAATTAAGTGTGATTATAAAAGTTCCTCTAGGCTAGCAGTGTCCAACCTTTTGGCTTCCCTGGGCCATACTGGAAGAATTGTCTTGGGCCACATATAAAATACACTGACACTAATGATAGCTGATGAACTTTAAAAAACAAAACAAAACAACAACAACAACAAAAAACAAGCAAGCAAACAACAACAAAAAACAGTGGTCACAAAAGAAAATCTCATAATGTTTTAAGAATTTGTGTTGGGCCGCATCCCAAGCCTTCCTGGGCCGCAGGTTGGACACGCCTGTGTGCATTTGGGGTGCCATCTACCTTCAGAAGGCTGCCTCTAAGCTTTGGCATCTCAGTAAATTCCAGGGCACTCCAGCGAGTAATGCCCTCTGCTCTGACATTTCTCTCTGCTTCTGGTGTGTTAGAGTTGGACCCAGGTCATAGTTTTTGTACCAGTGACATTTTCATAATGCACGAAATAATGAAGTGTTAAGAACACGCAAAGAAAAAGCCTTCAAAAATGACTAGAACATTTCCTGAAGCATTTAATATTAAGGGTATTAACCTTTCACATCTCTCTTTTTAATATAAATTGATTATAAAGCATATTGAGTGACTTCGAACCAAGGTAGTCAGTATCTGGAAAATTGAAATTTAATTGCAGTCTGCTCCATGTCAGCACAGTTCCATACCCAACTTAGCCCTAGGTGCCACCAAGCACCTTTTCTACTTCGATGCCCCCAACAGTGCTAGGTCTCTTTTCCCTCCCTAGCCCCAAAGCCCAGCCAAACATCTAGCCAGTCCATTGTCACCCCAGCTGGTAGTGATTTGCTGTTTTCTGAATTCCAAGAAGATTTTTGCTTGCAAAAAACCGCACATCGTGAACACAGCAAAGTACCTGCCTCCTTAGTACTAACATTTCAGTGAGGAGAGGCAGGCGATCAGGGAAGAAATAGCTGTGATGCGAGGGCCAGGAAGAAAACTAAGACGTGGGCTGCAGTTTATAGAGACCGCCTTTCAGTGGAAGGACTGTCTGAGCAGAAGTAAGGGAGAAGTAAGACAGGGAGACGACTCCCGAGGGGCCACCGAAGTCCTGGAGGTGGAACTTCCCCTGGGGCCCTGAGGACCGGCTCAAGGGTGCAGCATGGCTGGAGTGGACCGAGGGACCCGCAGGGGCGGCTCTGGGGACGTAGCTGGGCAAGGTCGGTCGTGCTCAGAGAGCTTGGGTCAATCCTTGAGTTTTTACCTCGAGCAAGAAGGGAAGTCACTGGAGGGTTTGGAAGACCTAGTATTTCTTAGAAGAGAGAGACCTGGGCTGCTGTGTGGAATAGTCTGTCCTGGGGTAGGTCAAGCCTGGCAGCAAAAACACCCCCTAGGGGGGATCCTGAATAGCCTTGTGATTGACACCGGGGGCGTGGCCAGCATGGTGGCCCGAGGGGTGGAAAGTCCTCAGATCTGGATTCAGGCAGTTGACAGGATTCACTGCTGCTTTGGAGGCCTGTGAGAGAAACGGGCAGTCAGAAGTGAGTATAAACAAAGTCTGAGGCCTCAGCACAGGGGGTTGGCGTTGCCATTGACTGAGCTGGGAAGGTCTGAGGGAGGATCGAGGGAGGGACCCACGGAAGCAGGCTTTTGGACAGGCCACCTTGGCAGTGCCTGTTGGGCATCCAGGGTGATGGCTGCGAGTCTCCCTTCCAGAACCGCGGGTCCTTGAATTCAAGGTCATGTCTTGGTCATCTTTGGATTCTCTAATTAATATGCAGAAGTTTTTGCTCATAAGACACCTAACACTTGGTGTTGGACTTACTGGAACTCGGATTTGCGGCCGTGGCGTTTTCTGAGCGTTGCCTGCCGTTTCACTTGCATCTCTATATTCTTTCCCATCCTCGTCTGTAAAAGCAGGAAAAAAAAGACAATTGGAAAAAGAAAGTGCTGTGTGAAACTTGCTGAAAATGGGTAGAAACAGAAATGATGCTGACAGGAGGTTTAGAAGTGCAAAGTAGAGAGTACGCAGACCAAATATGGGTAAATTAGCATAAATCATCATTCTCTGATTTGCATGCTGCTCCTACCCGAGTTGGCTGACTCAACAGCTGCTCCTATGTACAGCTGTGTAATTCCTTCACATTTTCTTTTTGCAAGGAAAAGTATTCCAGTTCGTCATTGCTTCATCATTTGCGATTTTATATTAGGTTCCTTTTTTTTTTTCTTTTTGGCCTGACCATATGGTTAAGAAAAGTCTTGCAACTGCCCTTTATTTCTTTTGAACCAACTGCTTTGTCTGTGTTCACTTGGAGGTTTTGGTTTTAGATCCACTTGGAGTTTTATTATTTGTCTCTGGGGTAGCTCTTCTTAGAGGTTTGGAAATGCTTGTCTCAGGAAACTCATACCTGCTTGAGCCTTGAACTTGAAGATGGTGGGGGTTCCGGGGGAGAAAGACATCACAGGCAGAGAGGGGCTTGGTGGCAGCTTGCATCGTCTGCAGCAGGGGCTCCAAGGGGCGTGTGAAGAGAACTGAGGCAGAAGGAACGGATGCCGGGGAGGTAGTAAAGGTCATTATGGGCCCCACTAAGCATTACAGAAAATGGGGAGCGTGTGAAGTTTGGAGTTCGGAAATACTATGATGACACGGGTATTTTTAGGTGAGGCCATAGGAGGAACAGGTGGGAGGTGCGGAGACTCCTGAGAAGGTTCTTGGTGATGATGGCGAAAGGTGATGAAGATCTCATGAAGTTCTTAGAACTGTAATTGGCACACATTCAGTGCTATGTAAGTGTTGATAAAATAGAATTAAACACCTGAAAGCAGAAACATTTGTGATGAGGAGGAGGACACCAAATTAGAAAGGCAGCTTACCTGTAGAATTGCGACATCTTTCATGTAGAATGGCAGCATGTACTTCGGTGAGAAGTGATGTCATCGCAGGACGAGAATCAGGTGGGGTTAGGTGGCGGTTGAGTGGTTCTGTCTGGACACGTCCTCTTGGCGGACCTGTGGAGCCTTCATTAGGCAGCTGGAAATATACAATAGCCCCGGGGCTCTGCTGAGACCTTGGCCTGGGAGAACGTGTTTGGCACACGCCCAGAAGTCTTCCACATCTAGACAGGAAAGAAAGAGGTTACCCCAGGACAGGAATAAATCAAGGGGAGACGGTGGTCAAAGAGAGTGAGTCCTGGGGTAACCGAACACATAGGATCGATCTCTCTTGTACCATTGTTCCCACCACTAACGTTGGACGTAAAAAAAGAGGATCGAGTTGTCTTCAAATTTTGGTTGACTTAATCTGTTCTTAAGATTTTCTGGCCAACTAGCTGGTAAATGTACCAAGAAAATATTACATTATTTTTGTTTTATTACCAAAACAACAACAACAAAAAGACTACAAACTATTTGATCCCTCTTCAGGCAGTGCCAAATGGTGTCGATGAGAACATCTTCATAAGGTGCCCTTTCTACACCAACAACCAACTTTGAAGCTCAGTCATCATAGAGAATAACTGCATATTCTTGCTCCCCCAAAGTCCTAGTAATTTAACTCTTGATATTGTACCAACACTCGGTGATACTTGAGACTTCTGGAATCCTAAAGAGTTAAAGTAGAGCATCATTTTGCCCCAAACCTAGATGCCACAATAAAAATAAAAATTAAGAAAAACAACACAAAAATAACAGTTTCTGACAATATGGATTCCTGAAAAATACCATGGCATTATAAATTCCCACATTTGCGAATTCACTCCGAAACTGCAGGTCCTTAGCATGGTATTTACAGCTGCCTCTTTGGCCACCTGGTGTGTCTTAGTGACCTGCAGGCAGCTGTGTCAGCCTTTGGAAGGAGTTACTCTCTGAAGTCACATAGATTGCATCAAGGGAGGCTGGGTGCACGTCACATACGTGCATAGGAAATAGGGCCTTCAGCAGTAGCATCTCCCAAGTGACAAAAATATCTCCACTTTCGTCAGTAGCCCCGAAGCCAGGTGTCCCCTTTCACTTCCTGTCCTCTGTTGAGAGCCTACGGGGGAACATCTTGTCTTCCACCTTCGGCAACGTGATGTGTCTGGTCTCGCGAATTCGACCATCTGATATCTGTCTGCTTCTCCTCTTGTCTAATATTGTGAGAGTCCCTACCTCTTAAAAAAGTGCATTTGCATTCCTCGTATCTATTGTGCATTCATACGAGGGCTGTCTGGAAAAAAATCCAGCTGTAAATGCCTCCGTCTTTCCTATCACATGGCTGGATACTTTCCGGACAGCCCTAGCACAGCAAGAGCTTAACAGCGACCCGCCAGGCTGGCTAGCTTAGATATTCCTACCTTTATTTCTGTTGTTTCCCCACTTTTTAGGCCTAAGCTGTTTAATTGCTAGGCAACAACGTTCACGTCAGCGATTCTGTTGGAAATCTTGCTTTTATTTATCCCCGCATCCCAGGAGGTTCCTTGAGGTCCCCCGTTCTGATAATGGATGTATTTCCTGCAAAGTATCAGACCAGCTCCTAGCGTTTGAGCTTCTTCAGAAGTTTCCTTTTTGAAATCTTTATCGACAGGTGAATATAATTTCTTCTTTTCCATTAGCTTTAGGTCAAGCTCCTTCTCAAGAGCTCTTAGTTAGAAAGCCTACATCTCTGCACAAGAGGGATGAAGGGTGGGTGTTATTAATCATTGAAAGATGTGGCTGCTGGTGGGATGAGTTCCTGCGTCAAGCTTCCCATTGTCAGACCGCCTCCGTGTAAACACTGCTTGACCCCACACTCTCTCCTTCCGGTGGTGACAGACTGATGTACGTCTCCACCCGGCACGCAGGGGCCAGTGGGCTTTCTCATATAACCACTAACGTAACTGCTGAGTGCTGTGCTATTGAGACAAACAAAAGAACGTGAAGTCACCTTGAGAAGTATAGGATCACTACCTGAGCCATAGAAAGTTCCTGATTTCAGCAGCCATACTTAACTGACTGGTTAGATTTAAAATGGTGAAAGAAATGTATAGCCTGAGATAATTGGATACGATAAACCAATTTATCTGTTATTTGTCAGTTAACGGACACCCGTGGGTAGATGTCAGATAAATGTAAGTAGACCCTCCATTAACTGGCACCCATGCCGAATAAATGTAGTATTGTTTTTTTATTTTTGCCAGTTGCTTGAGTTCCGGGTAACGGAGAGTCTACTGTGTAGGAACTGTTGCTGGGGACTGTGTTCTTTATTGCTCAGCAGTGTGAGGAGCCTTCCTTTTGAACTCTCAGTTCTGGGTCCTCATCATTTGCTCAGGCATGTCTCTTCTTGGCCTCCTGTGCTAACTGATAGCACATGTGTTTCAGAATACAACCTGGAAAAGGAATGTGTATGGCCCTCGGATGGAAATACCATTCCAAATTCCATACGCCATTAGATAATACACCGGCTAGACCGTCAGAAGTCACCCCAGAAAGGGGGAGTTTGGATTGGAAAGGAGTCAAAGGAATTGCAGAGCTCACATAATTGGCTGCAGTTAAGCAGTAATAGGGTGGTCTGGACAACTGGATGAAGGCCAGGTTCAAAATCACAAGCAATCCCCTACCCTTTTAGAATGAGGTGAGTTCTACTGAATGAAGACCAGAGGAGGTCATCACCTTTCTTAGGTTTAATCCAAGCACAGATCCTGAGCTTTGTCTTTTGTTCTCTGAAAGGAGTAAAGATGCTGCATCTAGACAGGAAACCCGTGCTTGCCCATCCCCACTATCCACACAATCCTTTCCCTTTACTTGTCTCTCAGAAACAGGGTCCTGGCCATGAGGGAAGCCATGTAACATGAGTGTGGGCTTACCAAACAGATCACACAACACACACGCGCACACACACACACACACACACTCAAACTCTGTGACACACACACTCTCTGACACGTGCGCACACACACTCTCTGACACACACACACACACACATACACACACACTCAGAGGCTTCTGTGATCTGACAGATGTTGCACGTGATATCACATTGTGGAATCCACAGTGTACATTTGCATATTGAAGCCTCGGAAAAGACAAGCAAAGAAGATAACCTGCTAAACCTTTATTTCACTCAGCTTTGCTCCCAATGTATTTGGCCATGGAACTCTCTGGCTTACATCTGTTTACATCCTGAACCCACTGAGCCCACGTTGGCCAACAAATGGAGTCTAGCTGACCTGTGTTTGAATCATGGTTTACCAACTTACTGTGTGATCTGGAGTCAAATTAAGCTCTCGGCTCCTTTCCTTGTCTGTAAGATAGGAGAGTTAAACCAGATAATGCAGGTTATCTCTCTTCTGTGCGCCTTGCACTGGGTGGATCCTCCCTGGTTATTTATTTCCACACTGATGCACTGCATATCTCTGCACCATACTGGTTCCCACAAATAGGAGCTGCTTAGGATACAGCCGATTGTCCTGAACTCTTGTTTATATCAGTTAGCCTGTAGCAAAATTGATTTCATTTTATGTTGTTTCACTTAAAGTTGCGGAGCCCACGCATGACATTAAGTGAGGATTTACCGTATTGTTTTTAAACCTGCTTTCCCAAAGGAGAGAAGTAAGGCTCACAGTTACTTCTGTATTTGTTGGTACTATTGCCTCCTAAGTTCTAGCAACATTATTTTCCCGGTTTTTTTTCCCCTTAATTTCCTCAGGTTCTTCTAAGTTGAATATTAAAAAGGAAAAATCTTCCTGGAAATGTCTTTTATTAACCTACCAAATAAATGGCTGGCCAAAAATTGCAAGTATCTGTAACAAGCACGACAACCACAGACATTTATTTTGCTTTTACCATGTACCCAGCACTGCTCTAAGCTCTTCATGTGTAGGCCTCTTAATCATCACAATGGTGCAATGAGTGAGCACTGTTATCTGCACTTTGCAGACGAGGACAATGCAGCTTTCCGAGTAACATGCTTAAGGCCACCCAGCTCATGACTGATAATGATGACTGAGTGACAAAAGCTTGTGCAGATAAGTCGTCAGGTGGAGAACCTGGAGGTTTTTGTTTTCTTATCAAGTCCAGGTGAAAACTCTTCCTTTTTAAGGAAATAAAATTACTTATCCGATATTTGTGAGATATGTGTATATAAAGAAATTTATTATAGGGAAGTGACTCACACAGTTACGGAGGCTGAGCATTCCCAAGGTTATCAGTGAGCAAGTTGGAGACCCAGGAGAACCAATGGTATAAGTTCCAGTCCAGAGGCTGGCAACTGGGAGCCAGAGCCGATGTCTCATTTCAAGGCCTAAGGCAGGAAAAACCGGTCCCAGCTCCAGCAGGCAGACAGAAGAGTTTCCCTTTCTCCTAAGTGGGAAGGTCAACCTTTGTGCTCTATTCAGACCTTCAACTGATTGGACAAGGCCCACCCACGTGAGGGAGGCTCATCGGCTTTGCTCAGCCCACCCATCTAGAAAACACCCTCGTAGACACACCCAGATTAATGTTTGAACTGCCTGGATGCCTTGTGGCTCAGTCAGATGGGCACATAAAATTAACTATCACATATCCCAAAGTTTTCTGTCACAAAGTATACGTCTTCCTCTCTAGGGTATACATACATTTTCAAGCAAGACCAGTGGGGTCCTCCTGAGTTCAGAAAACTTATTCCAAAAGTTCCTCCAAAACTCAGCATTTTCATGAGATACTGTCAAATATCCAAAGTCAATTCCTGTTAATCATTTAAATACTTAAAGTTTGAGTAGGGATCTCCTTGAAATTAAAAAAAACAAAAACAAAAAAACTGCTATTTCCCCTAATGCCAGCAATCAAAACTGGGGACCCCAGGTTCTCTGGGGCCATCTATAAGTGACCCCAAATTCAGAGCTTTGCACTCTGCATGCGTAATGCAGTCCCAGGTTCAGATACGTATCAGGTCATAACCTGAGCCCTGTGACATTAAGATAATGAGTGAGACTGGTTGATATTTGAAGAGGTGAGAAGGGAACCTTTCTTTTGCCGGCTACTCTGTTGTCATCTGAGCATCTTGAGGGTGGTAAGCAGGTCTTAACTGTACTCATCTCTGAGCTTCAGACCTTGCCTTGCACACAGGAGTCAAGCAGTAAATATTGGCTGAAGGGCTCAGCAGATGTCGGATGTCTGGGTATCTACCACGTGTTCTCTGATGGTTCATGGAGAAACAGTGATAAGGAGAGGAAAAAAGACTCAAGGAGCGATACAGAGCTGATTTCTGAGTGAATTGGAGATATCCCCCATTTTACTTTTCTTAGCCCAGCGTTTCAGCTCTGTGTTAACTATTTCTACCTTGTTACGGGAGATAATCACCTCCAAACCCTGATAACTGATCCCATAATGGGTGGTCCTGCAGTTATGGCCTTTAAGTTTCAGTTAAGGTACCTTGTATTTCATAAAAGACAGCTAGGGTCTAGGGACAGGGTATTTATATAAATCATTTGGGGACTGTTGTTTTTTTTTTGTTTGTTTGTTTTTTGTTTTTTGTCATCTGGGGAAAAAAGAGGTCTTCCATAAAATAAAAGAAGGCTCCTTTGCACTCTCTGAGGGTGACAAAGAAATGCAGTAGGGACAGGCAGGGGCTTGTTCTAGACTAAAAAACAGGGACTGGACAGGTGACACCTGAACTTTGTTCAGCCGCAGAGCCAGAGCTGGACAAAAAGAGCACAGCTGTTTTTGTTTTTTTCAAGAGTCACGTCGATAAGAGGTGCTCTGCCTTCCACGCACTCCTCTTGCAGTGGAATTTTATTTTCCTCTCCGGGCCAGTGTTAAATTCCCCCAGACACATAAGGCGACACGAGGGGACGTGGGTGACATCCACACCACTGTTTATTTGTGGAATCTGGGCCTCCTGCTCAAGGGCCATGATTTTCCTCCAAAGGAGGGAGCATTTGCAGACGCCCAAGATGCCTGCTTGCTCTCCGAGCCTTTCATTGGCAAGGCAGAGGGTCCTGTGGGTGCGGGCCAGGCCACAAGTCATTTCAGGAAAAATGGATATAAATAGAATTGCCTGGAAGTCTGAATGTGCTTTCTGCTGTGGGAAGTTCAAGGGGAACCCTAAATAGATTTTCTGAAAATAATACAGTGAACTCTCAGTTAACTGGCACCCATGGGGATTGGCCTTAGTAGGAGCTGGCTAAATGTACATAGACTGTTCGTTAGGCGGATATCAAACAACCGGCACAAATTTGCTAGTTGTTGGAGAGGGCCGGTTGCTTGAGTTGTGGTTAACAGAAAGTCCACTGTATTTAAGCACACGCTAGGTGTGGAGGCCTGTGGAAGATCCTTTGGTTGAACAACATGAGGGGAAATTTATCATCGCCAATGCTCTCCTTCCCTCCGCCCCCCCCCCCCCAAGCAATCACCTCCAATCAATCTCTTGATGAAAATGAACAGGAGAGTGGGACATGCTTTGCAGCTTTGCTGTTAGTTTTTAGGGAACCTGGAAGGGTAGCCCTACGAACGTTCCTCTGAAGATAGTGATGGGAGCCCCAGTTGTCAGCAAAGCTAACAGTAAAGTTGGAGTTGTCTGGTGACAAGCACCGGCATGCAGGCCGGGCAAAGCACTCTCGTCGGTAGGCTTGGGAAGTGTAGCCTGGTCACGAGGTGTTCTTATTTCCTAGTGAGCAGTGTGGCTCTGTGCAGAGGAGCCCATTATGTTGAGCAGAGGCCCATCAGCAGTCTAATTGAGAGGAAAGGGAGGATAGCTATGGAATTATCTGTGAGTGTGTCCCTAATGCTGTCTTGCTGTTTCACTTTTGAGCCAGATGGAACTTTTTGGTGGCTCCCTGGCTGGGAATCAAGCCCAGGCCGTGGTGGTGAGAGCCCCGAAGCCTAGCCACTACACCACCAGGAAACCCCCCCCAAATGGGGCGTTTCAGTTTGAAGTCAATATGGAACTCTGGTGTGTTTCATCTCCGAGGCCCTCCTACAGAGGCGGCTGGTTGTAGTAATGATTGTTTGGCTTCTGTGCGCCACCACCTGCAGAAATGTGTTTGTTTTGACTGTTTAGAGATTGCCGAAAGCCTTGTCAGAGAGGATTCTTCGGATGTGTGTTTTCCCACCCAGGACGACACCCAGCTTGGAATTGCTGACAGGCTAAGAAGGTCATAGGCAGGGACATGAGAGCTGAGTGTCGATTTGTAGAACTGCTTGGTCTGGGTTTTGGCGTGCGTCCTTGGGAGCGGGGGAGCCAACCAGCAAGACTCAGCGAGAGAGCTTCCAGAATACCTAGTATGTCATGCTTGTACTTTAAAAAATAAATCCTTAAAGGTTTGGTTACCCTTATGTATTCCTACTATAGCTGTATTTACATATTATAAAGTAAAGAGAACCTATTGCATGGCTTGGCAGAAGATGACACACACGCCCGCCCCAGTCCGAGGTAACATTTCTGCCTAAAATTTAAGTATCTTGATAGCATGGTGAAGCCTCATCACGTAGGGGAGGCTAGTAACCATTTTGCAGAAGAATAACCCCTCAGCTCAGCCAGGTTCAGGTGGAGGTTCAGATGGGATACCTCACCATCTCTACTAGCCCATTATTCATCCCCAAACCCACACCCTTCCCTTGGGTGGCGCTGACCGTCTCTGGCACTGAGGGTCTTCCATAGGACCCCGCGGCATCCCTAGAAGGCTGACAAAAAGAAAGGAGGGGCTGTGGAAAAGCGGGGTGGGGGAATCAACAAAATTTACCAAGCAGAGAAGGTGGTACAGAGCAGCTAGGAGCACCAGGAGTGGCCTCTGCTACTCGTGTTAAAGAGAACTGCAGACAATCAGTGCCGCTACCTTGAAAGAAAGGGAGGATGAAATTTAAGACCCAGAGTGAGTTTATTCAAAGGTAAAAGCATGCCCAAGAGTTTCACAGGTTATCAGGACCGAGAGGAGCTCTTGCCTTCCCAAGCAGAAATGCTGCCCTTACAGGAGACAGGACCGCCGGGCTCACAGCACGCTCTCTGCCTGGTTTCTGGAGTCTGAGTGCGGGAGCCCATCTGAAAGGAAGGAGGTGAGGCTTCGCCTGACCCTGAGAAGAGCACTTTGCTGTTTCAGAGAGGACATTCTCGCTCCTGAGCCTGCAGTGAGAGGCCTCTTGGCACAGCGGATGGGCCCGATCTGCCACCAGGCTCTGAGCCTTGTCGGTGTGGTGCTGCAGTGTCCACCGACGGAAACGAATGCCATTTTGGCTGTGGTCAGGATGGGAGATAAATATTTGAAAAGTGCAGAACCGTGAAACAGGATCAGCTTGCACTTCCCATGTTTGGTTATGTATGATGAGTTTGAGGGGGAATAAAGGTGTATCCAAAGGGATGGTTAGGATTGTAAGGTGGCTAGTTTACCTGCTGAGCTAGAAATGCTGTCTCTAAACTCTTTAGATATTTCTACCTGAAGGACAGGTGTGGAGCCCAGCCCAGAGCGCCCCCAGCTGGATGCACGTTCAGCATGCCTCCTGATGATGGGGAGACCCCAGGTTTCTATCCCCCGCTTCTGGTGAGGTGTCTAGGCCCATTGACATTCCTCCACCTGGGCTCTCCTTCACCACTCCCTGCGCTACTGTGGTTTGAGTCGCATCGACGTGCGATCCGCTGCCCGCAGGAACTGTTTTGTAGTATTACGTGCAGGGTGCAGGGTCACTAACCGTTCTGTCCCAGTGTGCCAGCACAGAGGGGGTTCCCAGAACGTGGTGCTTTCAGTTTTCAAATTGGGAAAGTCCTGGGAAAATCAGGATGAGTTGTCACCCTGGGTGGGGTAATGGATTTGACCGTGCACTTCAGCATTGCGATTCAGAATACTCGGCGGTGGGCATGCGGAACGTTCCTGAACCTCTTCTCCAGGGCAGAGTGGTCTTGTTCCCAACATACCCTGGGCTCTTGACAGTCTCCTTCTGGAAAAGCGCTCCAGAACAGCTTCAGAATGGCCTCATTTTATCTGGCGGCTGTGTCCTCGCAGAGCGGTTCAGAGGGCAGGCTGAGGCGACCTTCCCTGCCACCCCCCACCCCCCACCCCCGCCCCTCCGGGGGCCGCCGTGGTGCCGCTTTGATCTCCCAGGAGAAAGCTCAAAATTTGAAAAACAATCAATTTCCAAGCCGGTGCCTGGATGCCTGCATATCTCCACCGGCTCCAGCATTCTCTGGTCTGCAGGGAGAATTGCTAATTTTCCTAAGGCTTTGAATGGAATAAATTGAAAGAAAAACTATCCGTTCAAGGGGTTCCTGTGATAGTGAGAGATACTCACTGTGCGGTCCTTTTATTTTTAGTAATAGTGTTGCAAAAAGTCAGGTGATGTTTATTCTGAGTGTGTGTGTTGGGGGGTGCCTGGTGCGAATTGTGTAGTCTAGAAAATTCTGGAATTACACATTATTATAAGTCAGCCTATAGGTTTTCCACTTGTTCATTGCCCAAAAATGTATACATTGGCTGAAGAGAATAAACTGAGAAAAGCACTTTCATAGAGAAATATAAATACATTTAACTGTGCTGTACTTTTGTCAAATGTGTTTTTATGTCAGATTTCTCGCTTGTCCCAAAAGCCCCAATTTCGAGTTGATGTCTTTTTTGCTGCCTTCCTTGTCAATCTCATAGTGTGGACTTGTTTTTCAGTTAGATAAGTACATTCAAATGGTAATACTAGTTTTTAGTATTAACTGAGTATTTTGCGGACTTTCTTTTAGCCAGCATTTATTTTTAGCCCCTGGACGTCTGTGATCTGTAGAATACTGAGTTTCCTGCAGGGCTGCGGACATCTTCAGGTCTGTGGACGTGCTTAGGTCTGTTGAGGGCTGATGATAGCATAGCATCTGCTCAGCTCGAGCCAGAGGCCCCTTTGAATGGGTCTGCTGCTTTTTTTATGGCAGACCAAGTTCCCTCGGAAAAACAGCTCCCCTCTTGGAGAGAGAAAAATCGCATTGAATTGGTATCTTAGGAGTGCAGTTCCATAAATATTATCTTTATTTAACACAGCAGGAATTGCAACCAAAAGTGAAATAATAGAACTAACTTCTAGCGGTTTCCAGCCTTAATTATGAGAAATAAGTAGAGAAGAGAGTTTGCAATCAGTTTTTTGCACGGTGATAGTTGGCTACCTTTTACTCTAAAGTGCATATGCTTTCAGGGGAAAAGAGATAAAATGAATGGTTATTCCCCCACCCCACCCCCCACCATTTCTCACCTCTAGTTTTTGCTTTATTTGGTCAAATGTTGTACTTGTCTTTTAAACCACCCACAGACTCAGCTATTTGGGTGAGGCCGGACTCATCACTGGGACAGAGGCTGGCCCAAGTTTATTTTAAGGGATGACTTTGCTCTATCAAGACTCATTTGAATGAGATTTCCACCTACAAAGTGTTTTATCAGAGGCAATGTGTTAACATGTTGTTTTTTTCTAAACCAAAGAGAATTTTTCTTATAAATACATTCTTAATCACCATGTTGGGTACTTTCCTTACCCTATCTTAACTGCTTTTGTCTACATGAGAAGATACGACCGATATTACAAATAAACATTTCCCCCTGAATAATGATAAACCCATAATTTGTGACAAAGGCTTTCATCTGTCTGTTTCATTTTATTTTTAATAAAATGTGATCATAGGTCAAAAACCAAAACACTGTATTATGATTCACAGAAGAACCATGAAGTGCATGAATAAGGGTCGTTAATGGGGAGGAAGGATGGGGAAGATTAAAGACTGCGTTGCTAGTAGTCAGATCGAAAATAGGTCTGGTGGAGGAAATAAGAAATTGAATTTTGGAACATTTGAGGTGACGTGACTGTGGGAACTCTTCTCTTTGGGGTACACATGTTATTGACAAGCATTTAGAATGTGCACATCTGGCATTTGTGATTACCATTGGGGCTGCAGCCATAACGGGGAGGGCCTAAGGATTGCACAGGTGATGAGAGGGAAACCTTGAGTGGGGCTTACTCAGCACAGCACTTGGACAAGGTCCCACTAAGTCTTCAAGGTCCCCAAAAGTGGCCTCAGCTGTGCATAGCCCGGCTTTAACTCAGAGCCATCGTTCCCAGAACCAGCATTAAAATGAGTCTTTGGGGGTTCCCTGGTGGTGTAGTGGCTAGGCTTCGGTGCCCTCAACGCCATGGCCCAGGTTCGATTCCCAGCCAGGGAACCACCAAAAATAAATAAATAAATACATAAAAATAAAAAAATAAAATAAAATGAGTCTTTGCCAAAGCACCTTAAGTCTCTTTGGCACTTGCTGAAATTAATTTGTCTGCAAGAAGATACATATATCGAGCTTTGTTAGCGATCCATTCAGGTAAAAGGTTTCTGTGAGGTAGCTGAAGCCTGTATTTATGATACAGCAAGGCGACAAAACAAAAAGTAGCATAATTAAGTGTCTAAAACACTAGCTTGGTTGTCAATTGCTCTTATTATCTTGTACCTGGTTATTCTATCAGATAAAAGCAGTGATTCCAAGAATCATGTGGCTGGAAACTGTGTGCTTATGATACGATAGGCAACACTGTGTGGCATTTATTTCTATTTTGAGGAAAAAATTAAGAATACAAAAGCAACCTGTTCCAAAAGAAGGCTTTATTTTTAATTCTGCACCACAGAAAATGCAAACACATTTGTAATTGCACTTCATGCATCAAGATCTGTAAAGGAAAAATAAATTGGTACCCATCCACTCCAAAGCCATAAATCAGACATGGAACGGCTAATCAGGGCTATAAATCGAGTGCTCCATGCTGATTACTTTCTCCTCAGTCTATTGTGCACAATTAAGAATTGAGATCTTAGGCTGGCTGTGCTGTTTTTGAAGTATGACTCAAAAACATAAAGTTAATTTTTAAATTCTCCTAATCCTGATGTATACCTTTTGTTCCCTTGGTTAACGTATTATTAATATCTTCGGGAGGCTCATGTTAAACTGTAAGTACTGCCTTGGGGTTGTTTTCAGAGCATCGCAGCATGTCTGTATTTATCAGAATAACCACAACTGCCTGCTGACTAAGAAAATACGACCGTTTTTAGGGTATAAAAGCAAAACGGCTTTCTGCAGTAGTCACCGTTAATTGATTTAATGGGATGAGAGGGTTCTGGTGGGCTCAGTATTGGTCTTTCATCTTTCAGTCTCATCAGTGTCACCCAAGATCATCTTAAAAACTACAGAGGAAATGGTGCAGCTGTTATTAGAAAAAAGTGAAACATTTCCTCAAAAAATTAAAAAAAGCAGTATCATATGACCAGCAACTCCACTTCTCAGTATATGCGGACTGTCTGGAAATCATCCACGGGCTGTCTGGAAAGTATCCAGCCATGTAATATGGAAAACAGGCATTAACTGTTCTCCTTATATCGACAACGGCTGGATTTTTTCTGGACAGCCCTCGTATACCCAAAGTAATGGAAAGCAGGGACTCGAAGACACATCTGTACACCCGTGTTCGTAGCACCATTATTGACGATAGCCAAGAGGTGTAAGCAATCTGTGTGTCTATCGATGGAAGAATAGATACATGAATGTGGTACGTCCATACAGTGGAATATTAGTCGACCTTAAAAAAGGAAGGAATTCTTGTCACATCCTACAACGTGAATGAACCTTGAGGACATTATGCAAATTGAAATAACCCACTCACAAGAGGACAAATATTTCATGAATTCACTTATCTGAGGTACCTAGAGTAGTGAAATTCATAAAGATAGAAAGTGGAATGGTGGCCACCAGGGGTTGGGGGAAAGGGAGTAATTATTTAATGGGTATAGAGTTTGAGTTTTGCCACATAGAAAGAGTTCTGGAGATGAATGGTGGCGACAGTTCTACAACAGTGTGAATGTACTTACTGCCAGGGTGAAGATGATAATTTAATACTATGTTTATTTTACCTAAATTAAAAAAACAAAAACAAAAATGGCAGAGGAATGGGCTTCACCAAAGAAACTCATTTCCATTGAGTCTGCAGCAGGAGCCAAGTTGTGATGGCTCTAGCCTAGTCTTGTCACCAGGGTGATCACTGGAGAGATTTAACCCAGGTGGTGCAACCAGAGCTGATGGGCCCAGGCTGCCAAGTGGAGCTGGAGGGGAGAGCTGAGCACCCAGAGAGAGAGTGGCAGGTGGATGCCCTCCAGCAGGGAAGAAGACCCTGACACTGCCCTGGCCAAGGAATTATTCCAGTGAGGGGGATTTCAGGCTTTGTGAGTAATTTGTACATGTTGGCCAGAAGGGCCTTTCAGTCACTCCTGGACAACTGTTCTTTTAAGCATGCAGAGTGAGTGATGCCTATCATGGAGACCAGATGGAGAACAAGCACGAACTCTCTCCCGTGTCTCACCTCGCTGGTTGCTTCAGAGAATCTTGAATGGTGTCAGCTCCCAGTCCAGCAGCTCCCAGTCTTGACTTCTGGAGCCAAACAAATGTGACTAAGAGTCGTGATAGGAGCAAAGCAGGTAAAGCTTGTTAAGCAAAATACACTACAAAAGGGTAGGAATGGGCTGTCAAGAGAAAGCAGCCCAGGTTCATGGGAGTTTTCCTTCTTGTCTTCCTGGGTGGGAGGTTCTCACCCTTCTCCACTATGGATTGACAATTCTGTGGTTGTAGAACTTTTGTCTTGTGTTTACCCAGCATTCCCTAGTTTTGTCAGTGAGCCATAGGTCACCCCAGGACATTACCTCAGGGTGCTGAGCACACATGTGGGACTTGGAAAGTCCCTTAGGCCTTCTGTTATTTTTGTGGTTTCCTTTGTACCAATCAGCATACCTGTGTGGCTTGTTTTTCTCCCTGTAGGGTGGGGGTTCACTCCCGACGTGTTTTTCCTACCTCAACGAAGACAGTATACACTTACCTGCTTAAAGTGAAGCAGAGATAGGAGGGAAGCTCAGAATGAACAGGCTGTACTACTTTTCATCCCAGCAATTCGTGACTGGGTGAAACAACATTTTTAGATGCTTAAGAAAGTGACTTGGGGACGTAGCTTACAAGTGGCTCTTCATCTTTTAAATCTGTGAGGATGTGAACTTGACTTCCACTCTTTTGTGTCCTCGGGAGCCTGGACTTCTCTTGACCCACGAGCACCTTATGGAACATGAATTAGATTAATGGAGTGACCTGTGTATCAACTCCATTTGCCCACACGCAGAGAGTCGAATGCATGCTTCAGTGGCTCACTGGATAGGACATGCCATCGCCCAGCTGAGTACGTCCTTTCGGGCCACGAGAAACCCCTGACGGTGCTGCACGTCCCATTTTCCAGAGGGTTTTAGGGGAATCAATAACAGCTGGCCTGGTATCTCTACCCATTCTCTTTATTGCACACAACTCATTTTGAGTGACCTTGACTTTTCAGTAATAGTTCTTTATTTGCGAAGTGCAGATTGCAAACAATCTAATCAGCCCTCTGGCTTTTGGTTATTAGTGTTCGATCTGCTCTGTGATGTTACTGTAAAAACCAGCTGGTCAAGGAAGGAAAATAGGACGGTTCACTCAGTCTTTTCCTCTGGAAGAAAATTTTGTGTGGCATTGAGATTATGTCTTTTGGGGTGTGTGTGTGTGTGTGTGTGTGTGTGTGTGTGTGTGTGACTAACTTAAGGTGTTTGTCATATTTTTTTCTTGGTACCTGAGAGTTCATTGCTATGGTTGATGTTAAACTTACAAACAAAAACAGTTTCTAAAAACCCAAGAAGGAAAAACAATTTTAATAATAAAATGTTTCAAATCATTTTATTATACATATTCAAAAGTCACAACGTTCAGTATTAGATCTTAGGCTCAGGAGCCACTGTTTATACGAAGGAAAGATGGATAAAGCATTGAGCACAGGGAGAGAGGATTGGTAAGACTTCTGGATTTTTCTTCCCAAGCCATGGCACATTGGTTATTTATTTTGTAGTCATGCTTCTTCAGTAATCTTTATTCCATGTCTTAGACCCTACTTTTTAAAAAAGGCAATGTTGATACTTGTTTGTATGCTGGTCTTGTCAAGTCTTGCACACTCGTACTGATGTGCTAATTTCTTGGATAGGTGCCAAATAAATTATCTTGTGTTCATAATCAGGCTTGTACTTGCTTTTATTCAGAGACTGCTTGAAAGAGGTTTGCCTTCTTGGGGTGATCATGAGCTTGACCCCCTCAGATATGGCTGGGTGGAACTGGAATTAATGAAGGTATTAAGCAGATGACTATCAAGGTTCTGTTCGATGGCCACCTTCTCAATGTAAAATAAAGCTAGAAATTCCATCTTTCCAAGAGCAATGCCAAAGCCACCTAGCAATAAGCAATAAATTTAAAATGAAATTCACTTTTCAGACTTGTTTTCATTCTTTCCGTGTTTCCTCATTAACAGGTAACCGATCTGCGGGGCATGATTTGCAAGTTCTTTGAAGGTAGTGTTCTGTATTTTCTTTTTCCTTTCAGGTTTGGAGCTTAGCTCTTCCGTTTCAAGGAGGAAACCTCAAGCAAGCTATGGCAGTTTAGCTCTTTGCTGGCAGCAGCTCCTGGAGTCATGGATAAATTGGGAATTATTAGGGGGAAGAGATGGGAGTAAGATGAGATGAGAGAGAAGGATGTGTTTGCTCCTGGGTGGGCATCTAAGAATGAGAATGAGAAGGTCCTTTTGGTCGCAGCCCTTCAAACTATAGATGAGGCCCCAGAAAGAACACGGGGCTCCCAACAAAGGTCTCAGATAGTTAGAGACAACTCAGCCTCCAGCCCCCCATCAATTGCCTTTGCACCCCAGTGTGGATGGATTCTCTTAAACCTCTTAGACAAGAGTAATTACAAACAGCCAGTTGATTCTACAATTCACCAATTTGTCTGGTCTGGCTATAAGATTAGAGTAAATTACACTCTTGATGCAGAGTTAGAAAAACAGAGCAGTAGGTAACGGGGTGAGCATTTTGCTTTGCATGTGGGTATGCATGGACATGTATGGACATATATGTACACACTGGCACAGTAGTGAAGAGAAGAAAATGAACACATCTGCCAATTTCCAGTTTCTCTCCTAAATTCAATTTCAGTATTTTGTAGTCTTTCTACCCTGTACCATTTTCTTGCATGAGTGTAAGTTCTTTGGATTAGATTCTAGAGGACTAAATTTGGGGTTCTTGTTTCTCAAATCCAGGGTTCACAGAATTATTTGAGCTTACCAGTGGGGAAGTATGTACTGGTTAAGTCACTTGCCCACTCTAGTTGGTTGCTTTGCACAATGACGACTTTCAGTAACAAAGGTAGGTGATTGCCCACCTCTCTCCCTGGCACACTTTTTTGCATTACTCACCGGTACATTGTTGAGAAAACCTGACCCTAGAAATATAAGTGGGTAAATAACAGGTGTTGTTTGTACAACTGTTACACAAAATTTACATGTTACTGAAAAATGGATTGTAAATTTTAGTGATCCTTGATTATTAACAAAAGGAGTTTATCCTAGCAATGAACAGTAACAATTCAGAGGAGATGGCGTAAGAATGAATCCGAACTTCTTCCCCCTATCCCTTGCCTGGAGCGCTGGTCTTTGTTTCTTTCTTTTACAAGTTGTTGTCTGGGTCCTCTGGTCTTTTTATTCACGCTTGTATGCTAGTATCTTTCAGTATTCTCTTTCTCTGGGGTGTCCCCATGAGGACAGGCAGGCCCAGAAACACAATTATTCCTTGTTGCTAGATCCCACCAACCCGGAATGCACAGAGGGTACCATTCCTAGCCACCTCAGTGACTTATCCTGCCTCCTTCTCAGATTTACCCATCATTGCATCCATACATTTGAGAGAGAAGCTGCTCTCTCTAAATGATCACACTAATGAATTTGTGAGGCAAACCCCCCTTTGGGAATACCAAATAATTATACTCACATGTTTGGTTGTAAGTTCTGTTCACGCCATGTGCAGTCTACATAAACTTTGTGGATTTGACGGTGAGGACATAGGTGGTCTTGTCTGTCAATGACAAAGCAAGGGAGGTGAGCAGCTCAGAGTAAGAAGGAAGAGGATGTTGGAAGTTTGAGAGAGGAAATAGATGGTCATCCCAGGAAGTTTTAAAGAGTAAAATAGCAAGGAAATTATAGAAGAACCATTTAGCAGAGTTGGCTGCTAATTTGAGACTCGTGGTAATGAAGTTTTAAGGTGCCAGCATTGAGTAGAATTGTGCAGGTTTCCTTGTTTCCCTCCAGCAATTTTAGCTGCTCAATTGCAAATGCTGAGTTGGGTTGAACCTGAACTGATTGCCAGTCTGGTACAATGGTAGAAGAGAGAGGCCAGGCAGATGAACATATTTGCAAGGCATTGATCATGGGTTGGGACACAGATCGAAGCTGGGTGTGGAGGCCAGCAAGAACATAAAGTGGGAGGTGGATTGAAATAGAAGGATAAGATTCAAGTGGTGTCATTGGAAGAGGGATGCTAAGTAAGTGTGATGGCGGAGCAGGTGTGTGAGGGCCCGGAGGACGGATGTCCCTGTAGCCCAACGCTCATATCTGCGAAAATCTTGAAGCAAGGGTCTTATTTAATGGACTGTGTTACCATTTGAAGGATGATAGAAGTCTTTTGGTTTATCAGCTTTTATTAAATTGGGGGTTAATAGAATTTTTTAAAAGGTCAGTGGGTGTTTTAATAGAGGTTTTTAATCTGTACCTTTTTAAAATTTCATAATTTTACTCAATAAAATAAATCACAAATAAAGGTGAGGATTAATATTTAGTTTTCTGGAAATAATTTTTTAAAGTAAATTTTGGAAAACTCAGAAAGTTCAAAAAGCATTTTGAAAAATCTTATCCTACAGATAGAAATATCTTCCCATTTTTTGGCATATTTTAAAATAGTTTCACTACTTACTGTCCTGTCATTTTGTTGTTAATGGCTATAAGATATTTATATTAATTTTTAAGTATATAAAATTATTATTTTTATTAGATGTTAAAATTTTTTTACATTTATGAGCCCTAGTAAGAGACTATCTTAAGTGGTTGATATACCAGTTAAAGGGGCCATGACCTACCCTGTTAAGGCATTGCTGGGAGCAGCGCTTTTATTTCATCAAGTTTCAGAACTGTCCAGAAGAAAGTACCATGATGGGAGCTTTATATACCTGGGAAAGTAAAAGAACTTTACATAATATCCAGTTTATACTCCTTTATCTTTTTCATCAGACTCTTTTGTCACTAGAACACCTGTGTCAGTGCTGTTAGATGTTCTGAGTTCTACAGGTTCCTACAGGCTATCACTTCACCCATCCTATCTCCTAGAATCATCGATTTCATCAGGATCTGAAAATTAACATATTAGAGAAGAAAACTTTAAATCACAAAAATTCTACTTGCTCCTTCATCCCCTCTAAAAATGGAGTGCTATTTTAAAGTTCTGATGGCAGAACACTTTGGTCTAGCTCATGAAATACAAATATTTGTGGTAGCCTCACTCGAGAAACATGGACAAAAGCTCTTATAGCACAACTCTTGTAGTCCTGTAACTCATTCTTTCCCGTGTGCTCTGACACTCTAGAGGTGTGAAGGGCAGATGTGGGTGGTGCCGTGTTATTAAATGTCATGCTTCTTGACTTGTCAGTCATGTATTATCTCAAACAAAAACGGATTTTCCTACTCTTAACGCTTTTGCCTTCTCTCAACTGGGCAGTCCACTAAAAGGTTCAAGGCATTCTTATTTGCCGATGAAGAATGCAAATCTGAATTGCCTTTGGACCCTTTCACAATTATATAAATTAACACTGGCCTTCAAAACTCTTGGAGTAGAATGGTGGTTTGATGGATACCAGGAAAGAGATTTACGTAATACAGTTGATGGTTTGTAAACAATGCTCCAAATTTAAGCAGAAAAAAGTGGTAAATTGTGGTTCACGTTGGCCAAGTTTTGTGCATACCATTTTTAGTTTTCTTTTCATTAGGTTATACTTGCTCCATAGTATTTTTAAAAGATGGCATGAGGAATTTGTTTTTGATCTGTTTTCTGGATGATAAGATGAAAAGGGCAAGTTTGTCCCATTTTTATTGGAAGGGATACAAGTTAGTTGTAGTCTTCAAAATTGGTATTGCTTCTTCTTTTGTGAGAACTAGCTTGGGCATTGTCAGCTATATAGAAATTTTAGAAAACCATTTTGTGGGTGTTGTCTTCACCAGCCAAGGTAAGATTACAAAAACGGATGTTTCAGAAATGTTGGTACCACAGACTGGCATCACTGTAGTACCCAGAACAATATTGGCATATCATGTAAGATGTTTCCAACCTCTTCCAAATTATAGTTAACTGTATGATTTTAAGTGTGCTTTTGCTATTTTATTAATTGATGTAAAGTCCACTTTCGGTGTAAATTTAAGGGAATTGCTCATTGAATCCTGTGTGCTTTGCATGTATTAATGCCTCTCAAATGCCATTTGAGATACGGAAGCTTGTTTTTATTCCCACTTTACTGATGAGGAGGTACAGACACAGAGGATTTCTGTAACTTGCCCAAGATCACAGCTAACAATTGGCAGAACCAGGATTCAAACTCCAATTCTAGAGAGAGTATAATCATAAATCTATATGCTGTGATTTTCTTCAACCTCAGATTCTGGGACCTGAAGTTCTTCATCTGATGCATATTATCATGCTGAACTCTATTCTTAAGCCTAAACCTGTGCCATCTCTCTGTGCATCCTCGCAACTTCCTGTTTGGGACCCATACGTGGCCACTGAGCTTTGAATCATCTCTATTAACAGAGATGCCACTGAATTTATTTTTTATTTACTAGGAAAAGATTAGTAATTGATTGCTTTGATCATTAGTAGATTGTCATAAGGAACGTGAACAGGTTCGGAGACTCCGCCATTAACAAAGAATCATAGTGGCAGGAAGCTGTGCAGATGCACTAAGGCAGTGCTGTATTCTGGGTTTGCCTGAAATACAGGACGTACAGGAAACCGAAGGCAAAGAGCTCTCTCCTCCAGACTTAGACCCTGTCAAATGTGTAACTTACCTAAGAATTTAAAAATGTGGACTGTTTAATAGGACTGTTTTTGTGATTTAAGAAGACAAAAGGAGATCATCAGATTAAAAGTTTGTCATTTCAGAAGTAAAATTTTAGAAAAAAGCAGAGGGAATCTTTTGAAGGAATTTTGATTTGGATTTCTCATTTAAGAGAAGCCATGGGTAAGCTTTCTGAACATCTGACCAAATCAAAGACTTAGACTTTGATGGGGTCAGGGATCTCCTTGCCCTCTTCTGCCTTAGGAAACCAAGTAAACCCGAAGAGACAGTAGGATCATTTTGGAGAAGAAAGCAGAAGAATCCGGGAGGATGGCTGCCCTACTTGAAATGAAGTTCCAAATGTTCCAAATGTAGAAATGAGATTGTATCTTATTGTGAAAGATGCTAGTATTTCTTAGGATCTTCAATGGCTGTAAATCAGCAGTATTAATAAAGTTGAATTTGTGAAAGTGGATTTCAGGTATTTAAGAGGAAGCAATTACTACAGCGATTGATTAGAAAAAGATGTGAGAAACCAGTGGTACTGATTCTGCTTTAATGAAATTTGGTTCAAGGAAACAATGCGAAGCCATTGTAACTAAGGTCGGGAAGGTAGGAGGAAACCCAACAGGATGAACAAAGAACTGCTTGAATAGCTGAGACACGCACAAGAACGCCACAGCGGAGTGGGGGATGGCAGACGGCCAAGGAGGAGTACAAAGAAAGAGCAGCAGCGTGATGGCGGGAAAGCTGAGCGGGAAAGGAGGAGCAACGTTCAAAGCACATCAAGGGAAATATTCTTGAAATACATCAGATGCAACAGGACAGGGAAATGTCGTTTACCTGTTCGGTAGAGGAAGGAGTTGGTTTTAAATGACAGCAATAGGTCAAGTTGTCTATTTTTTTTTTCAAAAGCAAACTTTGTTTAAAAGAATCTGGTAGTGTTGATGAGGAGTAGGGGACAAAGCAACATTATTAGAAGAGGTGGTGAAGGCTGTTTTAGTAGACTGCTTCAAATGACATCTGTAGGCACCAATGGATACTGAAATAGAGCTGACCCTTGGACAACATGGGTTTGTTGCACAGGGCCATTTATATGAGGATTTTTTTTTTCATAAATAATGCAAATGTATTTTCCTATTCTTTATAATTTCTTTAAATATATGTGGTTTTACTTTCCAATTACAGTTGACATACAATGTTATATTAGTTTCAGGTGTATACAACATAGTGATTAGACATTTGTACATCTTATGAGGTGATCACCCTGATAAATCTAGTACCCATCTGATACTATACATCGTGATTACAGTATTTTTTACTTTATTTTTAATGCTGTATTGTATATTCCATGACTATTTTATAACTATTGATTTGTATTTCTCAATCCCTTCCTCTTTTTTAGCCCTTCCCTTCCACCTCCCCTCCCATCTGACAACCCTCAAAATAATCTCTGTATCTATAAGAAATTTATTACTGTAAGAGATTTATTTATTACCATTTTATTTTTTTATTTGGTTTGTTCTTTAGATTTCATATATAAGTGAAATCATGGCATTTGTCCTTCTCTGTTTGACATACTCCAATTAGCATAATACCCTCCAGGTCCATCCATGTTGTTGCAGATGGCAAGATTTCATTCCTTTTCTTTTTTATACCTGAATAACATTCTATTTTATACATGGACCACCTCTCCTTTATCCATTCATCCACTGATGGACACCCAGGTTGCTTTCATAGCTTGGCTATTGTAAATAATGCTGCAGTAAACATGGATGCATGTGTTTTTTTGAATTAGTGTTTTGGGATTCTTCATATAAATATCCAAAACTGTGATTACTACATCCTTCTTTCTCTCTTTTAGCCTTTATTTTAAAGTCTGTTTTGTCTGGTGAATAATGCTACCCCCTTTTTAAAAAATTTGTTTCCAATTTCATGAAAAATCTTTTCCATCACTTTACTTTCAGTCTGTGTGTATATTTGGCCTGAAGTGAGTCTCTTGTAGGTGGCATATCTACCTAAGGGTTTTGTTTTCTTATCCATTCAGCCCTCCTATGTCTTTTGACTGGAGTATTTACTCCATTTACATTTAAAGTAATTATTGATAAATAATGTAGTTATGGCCTTTTTATTATTCATATTTTTATCTTCGTTTCCTCTTCTTAAAGAAGCCCCTTTAACATTTCTGGTAATACTAGTTTGGTGGCAATGAACTCCTTTAGCCTTTTCTTGTATAGGAAGTTCTTTATCTGTCCTTTAATTCTAAATAATACCTTTGCTGAGTAGGATAATCTTGGTTGTAGGTTCTTGCTTTTCCACACTTTGAATATTTCATGCTAATCCCTTCTGGCCTGTAAAGTTTCTGTTGAGAAATAGAAGAAAGTCTTATGGAAGCTCCCTTGTGCATAACTAACTGCTATTAAGATTCTCTCTTTGCCTTTAACCTTTGACATTTTAATTATGATGTATCTTGGTGTGGGTCTCTTTGAGTTTGTCTTGTTTGGGACTCTGTGCTTCCTGGGCTTGTATGTCTGTTTCCTTCACTAGATTTGGGAACTTCTCATCATTATTTCTTCAAATAGGTTTTCAATTACTTGCTCTTTCTCTGTTCACCTTCTGGGACCCCAAAGTTGTGAATGTTGATATGCTTGAAGTTGTCCTAGAGGCCCCTTAAACTATCCTTATCTCTTTCTTTTCTTTTTCTTTTTTTGCTGTTCTAATTAGGTGTTTTCTGCTACCTTGTCTTCTAACTCTGATTCAGTCCTCTGCTTTATTTAATGTATTATTGATTCCCTCTATGTAGTCTTCATTTCAATTATTGTATTCTTCATTTCTGACTGGTTCTTTTTTACATTTCTATCTCAATTTTTATGTTTTCTATCTTTTTTTAAAAGTTCTTCCTGAGATTATTGAGCATCCTTATAATCATTGTTTGAAACTCTGCATCTGATAGATTGCTGGTCTCCATTTTGTTTAGTTCTGTATCTGGTGCTTTGTTCTGTTCTTTTATTTGGGACATTTTTCTTTATCTCCCCATTTTGGCTGTTTCCCTGTTGGGGAGTAACAGCCCCACAACGTCAACTTGAAACTACCTCGTAGGCTGAAAGGTAGCAGGTATTTTAGTGTGCTTTGAAAGAGAGCAGGTTCTGTCAGAGTACCAGTCTCTCTCTGTGACACAGTGGCAGCCCAGTAGGTGGAGGAAACATTTAGGAAGTGATCTAGTTTGATTTTAGAAAAGCTGGTGGTGGTCTTCCACTGATCATACTGATGGAACCCCAAAGAAGAAATTATTTTTTTACCATACACCTCTTTGAGAGACTCCCTCATTGGAACACACTGAAAATGTGTTTAATAAGGAATTAATGTGTACAGAGGAATGGGTTAAAAAGGGTCATACCAAGAAATATTCTAAAGTGATCAGTACTAGATCCAGTGCTTACTCAAAATGATCTGTATCCTATAAGATGTGCAGGAAACAAGTATCTGTGGAAAATGGACAGATGTTTATGGAGATAAGGAGGAAAAAAGGGTTTAGGTCAGAGTGATTACACACATTTGGGAGTGTGGTTGAAAACAGAGTAGTAGAAGGCAATGTCAAGGACAGGAGGGTAGAACGTAAGAGAATACTTATGCAAGGATCATGAAGAAAATTATTTGAATGCATGCTCAGAAGTCATACATTTTGAGTTTATCTGTTATTCCACCACCCACCCCCCAAAAAAAACCAGTGAGGACCAACTACCCTGTAAATAGAGTTAAGAGAAGGCCTGTGGGTGTAAAGCTCAAAATCAACAGTCCAGCCTACAAGGTCAAGTAACAAAGTACCTTGAATTAAGTTCAGGTCTTAGCCTTAGGTAAGCAAGGATCTAGTCTTAGCTCTCTCTACACATAGAAGAGTAGTTGGAGACATTGAAAAGAGTAATAAAAATGGTTAATAGGTTGGGAAAAACAAGGCTTCCACGCAAGACAAAAGTTGAATTTAGTATGGAAAAAATGTAGAGTAATAAGTTATTAATGTTAAGTATCTGAATGACTCTCCAAAGCACATCTATATTCTTTTGATGACAACAGAGGAGGGAAAAAATCTACCTGAATAAAAGGATTGGAATAGATTTAAAAGAAGATAGTGTGACCCTTATTAAACATTGACATCAGGTATTGAAGAAGGATGTGTACCACTTTCCTGGAGACCTTTAAAATTATGAGTAATTATGTTTTGGAAATGAGTACATTTCATACATTTATTAAATGTTTGAGTTTGGATTTGAAGTAGGCAATCAAGAGATGTGCTCTCTGATCTCTTCCAACTGTATGTGAAAATCTGTACTTGTTTTGAAGGACTTAGTCTTGTAAAAAAGTTTTCATTGACATTTTCCTCTTCCCACCACAACTGTGTATTTAGCTCTCTTCTAATTACCATGTAATTCCTTTATGGTAGTGCTTCTAAGTTTTTCTTGTATTTGCTTACTTAATTGACAGTCTCCTTGGTGCCTCTCCACTCTGGAAATGGACCACATCTATTTCATTTACCATTACAATTCCAGTTCCAACACGTTATCAGTCACACAGTTGTAATATTTGTAGAATAAGTGGCAATGTTGAAAGTAGTCTGACATAGAAGGTGGCAGGCTTAGAAGGTTGGCATTTTTGGAATAATTTGTTGGAGGCTAGAATATTGATAAAACGTATTTAGCAATCTTCAGTATTTTGTTGAAGTCCCACTGCTGGAATTGTGTGTCATTTGAAGCAAAGAATGTCCTCTCTAATCATCTTCTTTTAAAATTCAAATGGAGCCCACCCAAAAATTTGTACATGAATGTTCATAGCAACATTATTTATAGTTACCAAAAAGTAGAAATAACCCAAATGTCTGTCAACTAACAAATGGATAAACAAAAGGTGATACTTGTATATTCACATGATGGAATAATATTTGGCAGTAAAAAGGAATGAAGAACTGATATATGCTACAATGTGGATATATTTTGAAGACATCGTGCTAAGTAAAAAAAAAAAAACATTCACAGGGGACCATGTGTTATATGGTTCCATTTATATGATGTGTCCAAAATAGGCAGATCCATACAGCTAGAAAGTAGACTGCTGGTTGCCTAGAGCTGAGGAAGTTAGGTGGAGATGGGAAGTGATGGCTAATGGGTATGGGATTTCATCATAGGATGATAAAAGTGTTCTAAAATTAACTGTCGTGATGGTTGCACAACCCTGTGGCTATCCTGCATTGTATACTTTAAATGGGCTCCTTCATGTGGCTGGCATGTGGCTCTACGGCTACAGGCCTCCAAAAGAAAAAGAGCAGGAAAAAACATTGAATTCGAACAGCACAAAATTTAGTTTTCTTTCTACTGTCCAGTTTTGCCTTTATAAATAACTGCATTTAAGAGGTATATTTAAAGGTTGGCAAACACCTTTTCTATAACACAAGCATTGTAGAATGTTGCTGTTTTCCCTTCAAATGCATGCAGACCTCCTGATTTTGCACTTAGCACAAAAGCTCTTAAGTGTGGGTTTCTGTGTCTGTCTCACTCTTCCCGACAGGGGCATGAGTATCATGGTCCCATCCCTTCCAGTGCTGTGTCTGTGCTAATTTGCCCAGGACCTGGCTCGTGGTAGGAGGACCACAGATACCTGTTAGGCTCTCTCTATTTGAATATAAAGGCCTAGGGAGATTGTGCTTAAAGAAATGATACGGATTCTGTTAGACCTTAGCAAAGTTGCCTGCTTAGAAAATACTTTTTTAAAAAAAAGTATTATTCCAGTGATTTAAATTGACAGTGAGATAGTACATAACACTCATTAGGATGATCGGAAGGAAGGAAGGAAGAAGGAAGGAAGGGGGAGGGAGGACTTATGCAAGTATAACAGGGTTGGTGAGGATGTGGAGAAATTGGAACTTTTGTGCATTGCTGATGAGAATGTAAAATAGTGCAGCGCTATGGAAAAGAGTATGGCGATATCTCAAAAAATTAAACATAGAATGACCATATGCTCTAGCAAATTTGCTTCTGAGTATGCATCCAAAATAACTAAAAGCACAGACTCAAAACAGTTTTTTGTGCACGCATGTTCATAGCAGCATTATTCACACTAACTAAAAGGTGGAAGCAATCCAAGTGTTCATTGCTGGAATAAACAAAATGTGGTGTATACATACAATAGAATATTACTAAGCCTTTAAAAAGAAGGAAATTCTGACATATGCCACAATGTGAGTGAATCTTGAAGACATTGTGCTGAGTGAAATAAGCCAGTCACAAAAGGGCAAAATATTGTGTGATTCCACTTACATAAGGTTTTTGGAGTGGTCATTTTATATAGAGAGAAAGTAGAACACTGATTGTCAGGGACTAGGGGGAGGTGGGAATGGATAGAGAATTTCATTTGGGAAAGATTAACAAGATGGTAGCCATGTTTACAAACTCATGAATGTACTTCATGCCAGAACTATTAAAAATGGTTATACATATTTTACCCCCATAAAATTATTTTTAAATGATTGTGTTTACTTATATAGACAGGAGTCCCCTGTCACCTGTGCTAGTATCAGTATCCTCAAGTTAAGCATTGCCTCTTTCATAGTGTTGACTCTTTTATAGTGTTTACATCAGAATTACCGAGTGAACCATACAGTAATTGACAACATTTCCAAAGTGTTTAATACACTATTGAAAATCCTGGGACTCAGTCATCATCTGGGCCAAACTCCATGAGATTTCATAGTGATTTGTTGTTGGTGGTGGTGTTTTCTAATAATTTTTCATACTAATTCATTTGATTTGGTCATTTAAAAACATATTTACAAATAACTTTTTTTTTTTAAAGACATTCCCACAGTTCGAGAGGTATTTCCTAGTAGAAGCCAAAGACTTCCTAATAGTGACAGAATGCAATTTCGATGCTTGGGGAAGGGTCTGGAAAGCTCACACTCTGTACACATTATTTCTTCTGTGACCTACGGCTTCGCATCCTGGGTTGCACTGCCCCTGCAGACCTCACATGTGGGAACATGTCACACAGCAATTTGGTAATCTGCAGACAACGTTTGTGCATTTGCCTTTTTCCTAGACTTTTTTTTATTTTGTGCCAGTTTCAGAAATAGATGGAACATTATAATCTCTCAGAAATGCTTTCTAAATGTAAATGTGTCTGTAGTCCAGAGGGCCACCAGCAAATGCCCAGCCCTGCATATGAGTCTCAGTGTTTTACCAGCCTTACTCAGTTCCCCAGGAGTCTTTTTGCCACCAGAAGTCAGGGGTAGTCTGTCTCACTGTGGGTCATTTTCTAGGTTTTTCTGTCCAGGCCTCCTTCACGGTACCTTCCCAGCTTATTCTAGTGTCTGCACCTTTCAAAATACTTCACCTGCCCTTGTGGGACATCTGGACCTTAACAACTTTCTCAGCTCAAGTTCCCAATCCTGGAGGGACACACCTAAGTGGCCCTGCAGCCAATTACATCACCAGTTCCTTCCTTCTAGGTGGACTGACAGATACTCTGCATCCTACAGAATGTGGACGTGCGGGAAAGAGCCTCGTGAAATTATTCATGCGTTCAAGCTGGGCTGAACGTAATCCTTCAAGGAGAGGCAGCTGTCGAGTTTTTGAGATATTGAGCGTATTTTACAATTTTGACCTTGATTCTCAATGTACTCCTTTGTGTTGAACATAAAACTTGTTTAAATGAGTTTTCTCCCAAAACAATATAAATTTGTATTTTTTTTTCTGATTTTTAGAAGTAATGCATGTTTCTTTGAAAGCAGTGTCAAATTCGGGCATTTTGAGTCGATTTCCTTTGTTGTTTTCTTGTGGCTGTGAAATTTAGACAGAATTGTTTCCTATAACGCAGATGACTCTTAAGAAAGAGTAATTTCATCTTACAGAATCATGTTGAAGCTATCTTATGGAAGGACATATAGAAAAATCTAATGTTTCTGGAATAAATGTATTTACCTCGAGAAGGTAAACCTTTAGATCTAGCCTTATGTCTGAATTAGCCCTTTTAAGCAAGGTTTTGAAGTTTCGTTTCCTTACATGTGAAATTGAAGACACCATCTTTTTTTAGTGTTAATACGTATATTGACTAAATGCTGCATCTGAAAGAACCTGATAGGTATCTGGTGTCTGTAGTATCTTCTCAATAATTATCTCCTCTGTATCTTCTTTCTGTCTTGCCTTGACCTCTTTTTCTTACATATTATTGCTTTTTACTTCTCCCTTTATTAGCACAGAAAATATGTTACTTCGTGTTGTAGTCATGGCCATTCGGTCATTGAATATATTTTTCCTCCCTTTCGGCATTGTCACCCAATTTTTTAGCCATTCAAATAAATCCTCACTTATAATTCCTTAGTTATTAACCTAATTTCAATCTAAAGAAAATTAGCCTTCACAATGGAGGGAAATCCCGTCTCATCGTTTGTAAAGGATTTGCTTTCTGAGTGTCAAAAGAGCATGTTTGGGGCTTGGCCTCAACCTCACCTGGGCCTATTGAATTAATAGCTTCAGAAGCTATTAAGGTGAAATGATGATCAAAACTTTTGGTACTATTCATTTAGTAACGACCGTGGGCCAGAAACTAGGACAGGTGCTTTACATATTTTTGCATTTACTCTGCACAACTCTCCAATGGTGTCTTTATCACTATTTTGTGGGAGAGGCAATTAAGGCCCAAAGGTTTGGGTTAAAGCTCACTTAGGATGGCCATTTAGCTAACTGGTGACCTTAAACAAGGCATCGAGAACTTTGTCTAGTTCCAGTCTCTGAAATGTGGGGGTTAAACTGGATGGCCTCCAAGGTGTCTTTTAGGGTTTACATTCTGTGATTTGGGGAGGAAAAAATAAAAGATAGTTGTGTAGAGTAGGAATATCCTTATTGGTTCCTAAAGTATTGTCCTTTAGAATAAGTATTGTTTGAAAGGAGTGTCGATGCACAGATTTTGGACCATTAAAATTTAAGGAAGTCTAGCAGTCCATTCTTACTAGCATGGAATTATGCTCCGAGGCATAGCTCTGTGGCCTTTGCAGGCAGTCAGCTTGTGTTTGAGGCACACCCTTTACTGCAGACATCAGAGTAGCCAATGAGCTCTGTGTACCAATGCGTGCAAGGCCACAATCACAGAGAGTAGAGGCACAAACCTCTGCAGTATAGCCGTAAATTCAGACGTCAAAAAAAAAAAAAAGTTGAGAAACAAATGATTGCTATTAGACCTAAGCATTTTAATTATAGACAATTTCCTATCCTATGTACTTGACCAATTGCATAGAAAACTACGACAACAAAAAAGATGACAGCTGACAGCAGAAAGGGGACTCATTTTTTAATGAAAAAATTTAAATTAAATGTAATGTATGACTTCAGATCATACCTTACCATGCATATACCTGTGAAATTAAGTTTCTATTCCAGTTCTCAGTTCTTCTAATGTTAATACCGGAGTGCCAAAAAAATGTATACACATTTTAAGAGATGTTATCTATGTATTTACTTTTTGAAGTTGAATTTAATTACAGTAGCAATGTGTAGTTTGCTCAAAAGGTGGCATTAAACAAATGAATACTGGTGTCACCAGGCTACAGGCAGGACCATCAAAGAAAATGCCCGAAACTGTTGTTGTTCGAGGAACGCAAGACCATTTTGAAGTGGTATTTGAAATTTGAGAATGTTTTTTGAGTTTCCCCCATGTTTTCATGACTTAACAGCCCTTGACTTCTACTTGTGGGACACCTTAAAGGATGTGATGTACTGTAGAAAACCGACTATACAGGCGGTACTTTCAGACAAAATTGAAACAGCATGCGCAGTGATACAAGTGGGCAGTTTGGTCAGCGTTGCTCAAGCAGTAGTTCGCTGTCATCAGAAGTGTCTGGATGCTGATGGTGACCACTTTGAGCACCTCTAATTGCAGAAGTCAAATGTGACTTGTATTCATCTTTTGTTATTGGTATATATTGAGTATTAACATTTTAATACAATTTTTACCTTTCTTAAAATGTGTGTACAGTGTTTTGGCACCCTCTGTAGCTTTTTTTTGTTAGATCCTTTCTAAAAAGGGTATATGCATATCCCAGTAGATAAATGCATAGCTTCCATTTATATTTATATAAGTCATCATAATGTACAATTGTTCAATATCTTGCTTTTTCTTTATGGTGCATCTTCACGATACCCCACATCAGGTCATAGACAACTCATTGTTGTGTGTCTGAATTGTTTACCACTATATGGATTATCAATATTAAATGAGTGTCCTATGCAAATTAAATGATTATGTTTCTTGTTTCTATCTTTGCCAACCTTCAAAACCTGTGTTTCTGTCATTGTTTTTCTCAGGGAGGCAAAGCTGCATTAAACATTCTATTCATATATCTGGGGTTTTTTCTCCTCTAATTATTAATATTATATACAGTAAATTTCTAAAAGGGGAATTGATTGTTCACAATGTTTACAAATTTCACCAGGATGGTTGTACTCATTTTGATATTTCTGCAACATAAAAGAATGCTATTTTCTCTTGTGGCCACCCTGGATATCAAATTTTAAAATTTTTTGCAAACGTAATACATGAAAAAAAGACACTCATTGTTTTGGTTTATCTTTTTAAAATAAATGATGTTAAAGTATATTTTTCTATTAATGAGTTGATTTTTTTGCATGTATAAGGTTCCAGTTTGTGTTTTTGCCCATTTTTAATTGGATGCTTACTCTTTTTTGTATTGATTTGCAAGATTGTGTCATAAATAATGGAATTAACTTCCTATCATACTTGTTGCAAATGCTTTCCCAGTATGTTTTTGGATGTTGTTCATGGAGATTTTCTTTCACTAGAAATTTAAAGGTTTCATGTGTTCAAACTGAGACACTTTCCTTTTGCATTTCTGCCTTTAGAGTTGTGTTTTTAGGAAAGCTTTCCCCATTTAAATATGACGTACTATTAAGTTGTTTGTGTTTTATTGTAGTACTTTTAGAGTTTAACTTTCTTAGGTTGTAATATTTGATCCTCCTGGAGTTTATTTTGAGATAATGAGTTTGATAGGATCCAGCTTTAATTTCCTTTTCCAAGTGGCTAATCGTTGGTGCCACTACCACGGACTGAATAATTCATCTTTTCCCCACTGACTGCGAGATCCAAATATCTGCTTATTTTTTAGTTTATTTTTGAGATCTATGTTTGGTTCCATTGAACTCTTTTTTCCTTCTCTAATTCTAATATGTTTGAGTAACTCTATTTTTAGATATGAGTCAAGCAAAAGAGACATTAACCATTGTTCTGCTCAGTTCATAGACACATTATTTTGAGGCTACTTAATGAAAGTTCTGTTTTCAATTTTTCTCTCTTAACATCAGAACTGGTTGTTCATCTAAAAAGAATTAACATTTGCCATTATACTACGCTTTAAAAGGTTGAACGTATGCCAAATTAAAAATAAATGAGCTGACTTTTAAAATAGCTTCTAAAAATATATTTTAAAAAATTTCTCTGGAAATCTCATGTCTGTGACAGTGTTCTATAAATAAGACATTACAGGCATACTTTGGAGGTATTGCAGGTCAGTTCCAGACTACCATAATGAAGCAAATATCACAATAAAGCAAGTCATGTGAATTTTTTGTTTCCAGTGCATATGAAAGTAATGTTTATACTATAGTATAGTCTGTTAGGTATACAGTAGTATTATGTCTAAAAAATATACATGCCTTAATTTAAAAATACTTTATTACTAAAATTATTAACCATCACCTGAGCCTTCAGTGAGTCGTAATCTTTTTACTGATGGAGGGTCTTGCCTTAATGTTGATGGCTGCTGACTGACGAGGGTGCTGATTGCTAAAGGTTGGGGTTGCTGTGGCAATTTCTTAAAATAAGACATTAAAGTTTCCTGCTTTGATTGATCCTTCCTTTCAGGAACAATTTCTCTGTATCTTGAGATGCTGTTTGATAGCATTTTACCCATAGAACATCTTTCAGAACTGGAATTAGTCTTCTTAACTCACCTGCATCTACTTTATCAACCAAGTTTATATAATATTCTAATCCTATGTTGTCATTTCAATAATCTTTATAGTATCTTCACCAGGAGTAAAATCTATCTCAAAAAAAATTGATTTCTTTGCTTATCTATAAGAAGCAACTACTCATACACTGTAGTCATGCCCAACCTGTAGCCCAGGATGGCTCTGAATGCAGCCCAACACAAATTCTTAAAACATTATGAGATTTTTCCGTGACCTTTTTTTAAAGCTCCTCAGCTGTCGTTAATGTTAGTGTATTTTATGTGTGGCCCAAGATGATTCTTCCTCCAATGTGGCCCAGGGAAGCCAAAAGGTTAGACATGGCTGCATTGAAGTTTTATTATGAAATTGTAGCAATTCAGCCACATCTTCATTCTTTACTTCTAATTCTAGTTTTCTTGCTATTTCTACTGCATCTGCAGTTACTTCATCCACTGACATCTTGAAACTCCTCAAAGTCATCCATGAGGGTTGGAATCAACTTCTTCCAAAGTCCTCTTAATGTTGATGTTTTGACTCCTTCCCATGAATTATGAATGTACTTAATGGCATCTAAAATGGTGAATCTTTTCCAGAAAGTTTTTAATTTACTTTGCCTAGACTCAACAGAGGAATCACCATCTACAGCAGCTATGACCTTACAAAATATGTTTCTTAAATAGTAAGACTTGAAGTTTGAAATTCTCCTTGATCCATAGGTTACAAAATGGATGTTGTGTTAGCAGGCATGAAAACAACATTAATCTCATTGTACATCTTCCTCAGAGGTCTTGGGTAAGCAGGGGCATTGTCAATGAGCAGTAATCTTTTGAAAAGAATCCTTTCTCTTTTCTCCTGAACAATAGGTCTCAACAATGGACTTAAAATATTTAGTAAACCATTTTATAAGTAGATATGCTGTCACCCAGGCTTTATTGCTCCATTTATAGAGCACAGGTAGAGTAGGTTTAGCACAGTTCTTAAGGATTTTCAGAATGGTGAATGAGCATTACCTTCAACTTAAAGTCACCAGCTGCATTATCCCTAGCAAGAGAGTCAGCCTGTCCTTGGAAGCTTGGAAGCCAGACGTTGACTTCTCTCTAGCAATGAAAGTCCTAGATGTTTACTTGTTCCATGTAACACTGTTTCACTTACACTGAAAATCTGTTGTTTGGTCTATCCACCTTCATTAATTATCTTAGCTAGATCTTCTGGATAACTTGTTGCAGCTTCTACATCAGTGATTGCTGCTTCTCCTCACACTTTTGTGTGATGGCGACATCTTCTTTCCTTAAACCTCATGAACCAACCTCTGCTAGCTTCAAACTTTTCTTCTGCAGCTTCCTCACCCTTCTCAGCCTTCATGGAACTGAAGAGAGTTAAGGCCTTGCTCTGCATTAAGCTCTAGCTTAAATAGAATGTTGTGGGTGGTTTGATCTTCTATCCAGACCACTAAAACTTTCTCCATATCAGCAATAAAGCAATTTTATTTTCTTATCATTTGTGTGTTCACTGGAGTAGCACTTTTAATTTCCTCCAAGAGCTTTTCCTTTGCATTTGTTACTTGGCTAACTCTTTGGCTCAAGAGGCCTAGTTTTTGGTCTGTCTCACTTTTGACATGCCTCCTCTGTAAGCTTAATCATTTCTAGCTTTTGATTCAACATAAGAGACATGTGACTCTTCCTGTCACTTCAACACTTAGAGGCCATTGTAGGGTTATTAACTGACCTAATTTCAATATTATTGTGTCTCAGGGAATAGGGAGACCTGAGGAGAGGGAGAGAGGGAGGGTTGACAGAGCAGTCAGAACACATACATTTATGGATTAAGTTTGTCAACATGCTCATATATGAGTGCAGTTCATGGTGCCCCAAAACAATTAAAATAGTAACATCAGAGACCACTGATCACAGACCACCATAACAAGTATAATAATAATAATAATAATAATAATAATAATAATAATAATGGAAAAGTTCAAAATATTGCAAGAATTACTAAAATGTGACCCATGAAGTGAGCAAATGCTGTTGGAAAAATGGTGCTGGTAGACTTGCTTGGCACAGGATTGCCATAAACCTCCAATCTGTAAAAAACACAGTTTCTGTGAAGTGCAATAAAGCAAAGTGCAGTGAAATGAGGTATGCCCATACTGTATATATTCACACACCCACTTGTACAAGAGCCAGAAAAGTATTAGTATTTCTTGTGTTTCATCTTTTACTATGTGGCACATCAAATAGAGTTATGGGTTGCCCTGATCTGATTGATTTCGTACAAAGGCCTTGCTTAGGCAGCAGTTGGGACCTACTCACTCTCTGAAGTAAATCTTCTTGCAAAGCAGGAAATGGAGGTTTGGGGGTAGATTCCAAGAGTCAATTTTGATCTTATTGTGGGGAATGTGAAAACCTAAAGCTTTCCTTTTGTTAATAATGTGAATAGTAAAGGATCTCCCCCCTCATACTAATTAAGTATTTTCTAAAAGATATAACTATGATTTCTTTATAATAGGAATGTAACTTTTCATTTTAAACAGATCTGTGCTTAAATACGGTCAGAGAACATTCTCTGCTGCAAAATCTCCTTATTTGTACATGTTACAGTTCAAAGGAGAGACATTACTATTTACGTAGAGAGAAAATAAATGAGATTTCTTTCTATCTGCCTTCCATATATTTAATGGTAGGATTGTGTCTTGGATCGTATTTTGAGTTAAAACAGACTGTGCTTTCAATGAGTTGCATAGTTAATAACAGAAATCAACTCTGCAGACAATCTCAGAGAATCAAATATCAGCTGTCCAGCCAGCAGATCTATCTTAAGCTGAATGGGCAGTTTGATTGCTTCTTTGCAATTGAAGAAACATACGTGCTCATCAGTCCCAGACCCAAGCCAGGGAAGCAATGTGGGGGTGTGCAAAAAGGCTCGTATAATCTATTGTCTTTAAAAATAAAAAAGCATTTTGCAATTGAACTAACTTGAGGCACCAAGCATAGTGATTTCATGAAAAACTGTCTTCTTCCAATATATGAGAAGCCCCCCCCACCGCCAAAACGCAATTTATAAAAACTGTGTATTTATTCTTACATGTTTAAACTTTAGTCACCTTCCAAGTACTCTCCGTTTGATGCAGCACAACTATTGAGATGCTTTTTCCACTGCTCGATACAATTTTTAGAACTTGTTGATTTTGATGCCTTTTAGTGCTTCTGCTACTTTTTGTTTCATCTCTTCCGCATCAGCAAAATATTTTCCTATGAGGACTTTTGTCATCCAGGAAAACAAACAAAAAAATGTTTCTTGGGGTGAGATGGGGTGAATAGGTAGGGTGGAGCATAAGGGTCATGCCGTGTTTGGTCAAAAACTGCCGAACACTCAACGCAGTGTGGGCAGGTGTGCTGTCATGGAAGAACCAGTCATCTGTTTGTCACATCTTGGAATGTTTCTTTCACAACCCATGACGCAACATTCTCAAAACTTTCAGATATGAACTTTGGTTGACTCTTTGACCCGGAGGAACAAATTCTGAGTACACAATCCCTCTCACATTAAAGAAAGATAATTCCGGTTTGGCGGGGAGGGCCCTCATATAAGAAGGGGCTGTGAAAAACTTTGGCACAGGGTACTTGGGGGACAGTTGTAGTACTTGATTTGAATTCCCCTCAGCAGCCAGCACAGAGCTGCCCATGTGGTATCAATACTGCAGTATCTGCCTACACATAGCACTCTCCCAGATAAGAAGGGTTGCATAAACCAACCACAGTCTGCCTCAGGGAGCTTATCCAAAGGACATCTGTCTATAGTTCAACAAATTGAGGTAAGAGCATGGTTAAATATCTCAAGGAATCAAAAGGTTGGGAAAATACTGATTGAATCCAAAGCCATTCCCTCTAGAGATGGCCATTAAAATAACTTAGCTTTGACCAAATACGCAAGCAAAGAATTGCTCCCACATCACAAATGATATACTAAGAATACTTTGTCATTTGAGACCTCCTTAATCTATGTAGATACTTTGTAGAGAACCCAGACTAGAGTTCTTTCTTGTTCACAATTTTTTTTTGCTCTCTTATTATGTTTATTTACTTTGACTGCCGATAGTATTTTATTTTAGTTTCTCAATTGTAGTGAAATGCATATAGCAGAACATTTTACCATCCTAACCATTTTGAAGTGTACAGTTCAGTAAGGTTAAGTATATTTACACTACTATACAACTAACCTCCAGAACTTTTTCATCTTGCAAAACATAAACTCTATCCCCATTACACAGCAACTCCCCAAGTTCTCTTCCCCCAGTCCTAGAAACCACCATTCTATTTTCTGTCTCTATGAATTGACTAAGTATGTCATGTACGTGGAATAATACAATCTTTGTCTTTTAGTGACTGGCTTATTATTTCACTTAGCATAATTTCCTCAGTTTTCTCCATGTTATAGCATGTGTGAGAATTGTTTTTTTAAGGTTGAGTAATATTTCATTATCTGTCTATATATGTGCCTATATGTACCACATTTTGTCTGTCTATTTACCTGTCAATGAACATTTGGGGTTTTTTCACTTGTTTCACATGTATAAGGGGACATAGTGCTTAGACATTTACAGTCCTTATATAGTGAAAACCCCAAAAGGTCTATTTCCCCATCTGGTATTTTACATAGCTGTTATAATACCATTGTGTGTAGGGGTGTGTGTGTGTATTTCACTTTTAATCAATAAAATGCGCACACACTACCATTATCCATGTGAATAGATCTCAACGAAATGTATTTAGAGTCTGACGTTACTTCCTGGTTAGTCTCTTAATGTTGTCAGTAACTGTGAGTTGGCTAGGTGAGTGTTAGGGCATACATTAGTAGACCAAATGGTTGCTTAAAAATAGATTACAGCAACTGGTCACTAGTCTTGAGACTTCAAATCTTCTCTACTTCAAGTTCAGGCAGCCACAGAATCCACGAAAGAAGCCAAGGGACAAAGGTGGCAGCCACTTGGTGAGAAGTTTGCTTTCTCGAATTGACTGCCCTCTACCCAGCATCCAGAAAGGTGTGTTTTCCATGGACATGTTCAGACAGACCTCTAAGCTTGAGATGTGGGTTTATTTCCTCAAGGACATAGTACGTGATCTTTCTCACCAGACTCTCTCCAAGACTCCATTAGATAAACACTCGGAGGTCTGGAAAGGGGGCCTTAGGGGAGCCGTTTCGATTATTTCACATCCTCTTGCCCTGGAGTACTTCCCTTACTCAACACTTTCCTCACATTTCTCAGAGGAAGAAAGAAATGGAAAGTTGGTCCATTTATTTTTTTCACAGGCGTGCCAGATTTGACCACTCTTGGCACTGGGCGACTAGAGATTAATGATCAGGGTGGTGCCATGAAACGGACCATAAGGCTTTATATTACCATTTTTGTTTTTAAAACATTTTATTTTCATTGCTGGGGATTACTCTATTGGCATGGGGGAGGGAGAATGAAAGAGTATGGAGCAGGATAAAAAAAGAGAATACTGATTAAAGAAAAAAATACAAAGCACACACACATATTTTAAAAAAATGCAACAAATTCCATGTCAATTTTGTGAAGAATTTTGAGTTTTGAATTTGTGATGAATAAACAAGATAGTATTCTATGCATATGCCATTTGCATAGTGTTTCTCACCTTAAGAAAACTGTAGTATCACTAAGAGGTAAATATGGACCCAATGAACTTAGGGTATGATTATGCTTATCCTAAAAGGATTACCAATAAATTTACTCCTCAAACACAAGTTACTCTAGTTGATTTCAATATTCACATAATAGAACCAACTTATTTTACAGCTGTACATTAAATGGTAAAAACTCAGTTGAAGATAAATTATAAATGAAAATAAAAGCATTGGTATAATTCTAATATTTAACCAATTATGAAATAAAAAATAAATTCTATTAAAATACATTTGACTTACATGCTGTGTAACCTGATATACACAAATAACCAGACATACCTGTGTTTATTGCTGGCGGGTGCCGTGGTTTAGATAGCATGTCTATTATAGCACAGTAAATGGGCACATTTTTTGGCCCTGAGTGTATACTCACAGCCAGAAGGAATGATATTTCTTTCCTTTTTACTGTGTATTTATGGTGTAAGAGACCTTTTAAACATTGTTTGGTATTTTTAGAAAAGTTACCGCAAGATAAAGGGAAGTTGTTAAGTTTTTTTTTTTTTAATTAGAAATTACTGAGGTCTTGGGGAAAACAAAGAAATACTGTATACATATCAAGAAAGCTACCTCCTGCACATCCTGTAGGACACTGTAGATAATGGAAACCAGAATTAAGTCAAGAGCAGATCTCAAGAATAAGCAAGCTAAATTCTCATACCCCCTCCCTCCTTGAGCAGTTAGTTCAGTGAAAAGCAATGACTTTGGGGAGAAATATAGGGCCCCAGCAAAGAGTAGATGTTACTTTGAGCAAGTTACTGGTCTCACAGCGTAGACCTAAACATGCAAAATGAACTGGGATCTAACGTATTTATAGAAGGTTGATTGATTATCAATGGATGGATATTAACTTAGTGATTTTGTAGAGAACATGGAAACTTGGTCATTAGAAAGGAAAAAAAAAGGTGACTCCCAGAATCAGCCAATGTGTACTACAGAAAACAACCTGCCCCACCTGATGATTTCCTAACATCTGGGTGGATCCTAACAGAATTTTTAGAGAGGTTGGAGGATGTGCCGAAGGAACATGTGTGTTGAGTGTGGACCATGTGCCAGGCATGGAAGTTATTTCACTTAATTCTCACTGAAACTCTGGACCAGCTACAAGGTGGTATTCCCATTTTACAGACAGGAAGACAGAGGCTCTCAGTCGAGCTGAATTATTTGGTAGACAGTATGCTAGGACAGGCTCATTCCAATCCTGTGCCTCCTGCTCCTGGCCAGTCTGTTCCATCAGTCCAACTCATGTGGTCCCTCCCTCATCTAACCTTACAAGAATATGTAACCTCAAACAATGTATAAGCTCATCTTACTTCTCTTCTTTGGTCAGTGGAATTGTAATGCTGAGATATACATGCCAGCAGATGAAAGCCATTATTAAGGAAAATGAGTCACCTGCTAGAGGCATTACATTTCTTTGAATTATGAAAGCTTCATGGAGAAATAGAGTACCAATGGTTGTTTTTTTTCTTAAAAAGAATTGACTAGAGATTGTTGAGTAGAAATTGTTGGCAAGCTAATGTGCAGTCATGGTCAGCAGAAAAGAAATGTAAGCCATAATGAAAAGCGTGTGTACTCGGAACGCCTTTAGCCCAGTGCTGAAGAGCAGGCCTTTGGGGGAATGACGCTGAAAAGAGGTAGATTTGGGTCATGAAAGGAATTCTGCTCCTGTAGGAAAAGACAGGTAACAGAAAATTAAGAGATTCAAAGCAGGCATGATGGGTAGTTACCCTTCACCTCCAGGTAAGGTGGTGTAAATTGCTTTTGTTTAACCCACTAGCCCCCACCCCCATCATTTTCTTAAAGAAGGAGAAGAAAATATTGTTGAGGCAACTATCAACTATTACCTTTTGGCTTTAGGCCCAGAAGCTTCAGAAGTTGAAAGTCATTTTACGTGCTGCAGATGCTTCCTGGTTTGAAAACTGTGACCTGACTGTTAAACAATGATGACATCAGTGCTGAAGGATAATTTTCTTCCATGGCATGTAACTCCAGAAGCAGCCACAGGGTGGTCTTTGAAATTAGGAGGAGGGGAAGCAGTCTGATTTTGATTGTGAACTCACCAAAGAAAGGTTATTTAGTGTGACTTCCATTGTATGTATATATGTATGATTTTTAAACATATATGTATGTTCTAGTGCTCTGGTAATTATAGATAACACTTACCTTGTTTATTTGTATTTTGTAAATCTTTGTATTGCTTACATACTTTTGAGGTGTTTTCATGATCAGTTCAGACTACCCAAGCCATCATATACCAGTAAATAAGAAAACTGTCCTTCAGAGAAGAATCTAGCAAACTCTGCTTCCATTATTTAAGTTTTGACATCTCTGGAGAAACACAGTCAAGTCTTTTTAACCCATTAGTAGTTGACCTTGAAATGTGTTTCCTCCGTTCTGTGCTAGTGAGTCTCAGTTATATTCTGGTTAGCATGAGAATAGGTGACAGAATCATGAAAACCTCATGAAACAGATTGTCCACCTGCATTCAGTGGAGCAAGCTGACGTGGGTATGTGATTATTATGGTTGATCAGACTTAATAGCACCATGTATTTTGACTGTTACTTTTTGGAAGTATGAAATCAGTGGCTCATCAATACATTTTTGGAATCTAACTCATCAAAATTTTCTCTTTGTTTTCCTTTCTTTCCCTCTAACAGTCTTTATTTTCTTCCCTGCCTTGTGCTTCATTCTTTTCTAGAGCTGCTGCCAATCTCCATGACCATGCCCTCATAGCACAATCCGATGTTAACATTCACTCATGTCTTCATGACCAAAAACATTCAACATTGGGGTGGGGGTGGGGGGATGGTATAGTGCCTCCTCGTGGCTGGCAGGAGAGAGACACTAACAGTCTCCACTACAGACTGAATCTGCTGCCCTTTGAGAAATGGAGGGGTTCCTCCCGTAGGAGAAGGGGAACTGGAGAGCCAGTGAGAATATGACTTCCCCCCAACCTGTGTCTAGGCAGAACTTGTGAAAAACAGTGAAGTAAGGGATAGTTGCCTCTGCAATAGTTACTTCATTTCTGTCCCCCTTTTCTTGCATCTTAACAAAATCTCCTCTCAAGAAAGACTGCCAAACTTACTGATACTAAGTCTAGTTATCAGATAAGGCTGCTGTTGTATCTCTCCCCATGGTGTCCAACCCATGGCCCACGGGCCGCATGTGGCCCAGAATGGCTTTGAATGTGGCCCACCACAAATTCATAAACTTTCTTAAAACATAATGAAAATTATGCATGGGCCTTTTTTTTTAAGCTCATGAGCTATTATTAGTATTTTATGTGTGGCCCAAGACAATTCTTTTTCTTTCAGTGTGGCCCAAGGATGCCAACAGGTTGAACACCACTGGTCTACACTTTTAACAATGGCATCAAGAGACTCTGCTTGGCTCACCAAGGAGCTATATATTTTTAGGGTTCAGCTGGCAGGTTGGTGAGACATTCTTGGAGTAAGATGGCTTCTTAGTTCCCATGAAATCACCCTCTACCCGCCACAACCCATCCACAAGCTACTACACTGCCCTCTCACAGGACAAGAGCCTGCACTTGCAGGTGGCCGGTAACACGATGGGAAAGGACTGTGTTCTCCTGCCTGGGGGAATATGACATCCCTGGGTGGCAAAGGATGGCCACCAGCACGGCCAATGCAAGCCTGCCTTCCCCCTCTGCCACATTGCCTGCTCCACTAGAGTGTGAGAGAGGTCAGTAGACAAATGCACTACAGAGCTCATCATTGGATTATACCTTCACCAAAAGTCTTTTTGGCTGACCTAAGAAGTGATGTAGGGGGAGGAGGGGTGACTCCCTGAAGTAATCCTTTAAAGAGAAATCGAGCCCTTAGAAAGCTCCAGTGTTGCACATGGAACAATCATGGACCACATAATAGTTTTGCATTTAAATGCAATTACTGTACTTTTCTGTGTATAAGATGATACTTTTGTCTAAAATTGTTAGACCAAAAATTGGGGCTCGTCTTATACATGAGAGTAACCAATTGATATTGATTTCTTAAGGTTGGGTTAGAAAGGTAGGGGTTGTGTTATACATGGGGCATCTTATACACAGAGAAAATACAGTAATTACAAGGTGTATGTGTATACTTTATGTATAAACTTAAAAAAAAAAACCAGACCAGTGCTTTATCCTTCTCATAAACAGGCACTGATCTACCCATTATAGATTATGGTGGCCAAAGCACCACCTACCACTGGAAATATCATCTTTTATTTATTTATTTTATGGCAACCAATCACGTGCTGTATCTGTTCAGCCACCCTCCACTCTGGACTGGAAAACTCTTCAGTCACACCTCAGAGTCAGCACTGCATTGAAGGGGTCAGTGTCAAACTAGGAGTCGGTGGAGAGTCAAGGTTATTCTTGCTCTGGAAAGAGTGAGCTCCTGTTCGCAGGGGCAAAGGAACGTTTGCTGTGCTTGAGTTGATGATATGCTGGTGGATTTATTAGCTTTGTGCAGGAAGTAGAAGGTCACCATGATATTTGGTAAATTATGAGAGGGCCAGGGGATCAAAAAGAGGGAGATGCCATATCAGCCATCCCTGGCTGATGGTCAGAATACCCTGGAGCACAAAGTTTAAAAATTCTGAGTGACCTTCTCAATTTCATCCCAAACCCTCATGCCTGAGAGTGTAAAGGAGGGAATGGGGCTATGCAGGGATGGGGTGGGCAATGGTGACTGACCAATTTCTTACGAGGTTCTTCTAGGGGGTGCTGAAGGGTGACTGGTGTTGAGGCCTCCCTGAGAGCCCGCGATGACTCCCTATGCGTGTGCATCAGCCCCAGACCCACCACAGCTTCCTGGGTCTTCGAGGTGGACATGGAGAGAGACATTCCATGCAGAATGTGTCAGGCTAAGGGGAGCACGCATCTCAGTGATGTGGTTTCCTCTTTGCTCTCTGACTGGAGGTCCCCTGCCCTCTACTCTACCCAGACCTCCTTCAGAGGAGGGAGGAGAAAGCCATTTCACCCCAGGGTGTTAACATTCCAGTACGGTCCACACCCAGTGTTTTAAAGGACAGGAGAAAGGGCAGCTATGCAGATGGTGCAGATGGAAATGCCTGGGAAATAAGGAAGTGTCACTCCAACACCCGATGACAAACACACACACACCCTTTGCTATCGCCCTGCAGTTTGTGAGTAGCAATCCCTGCTTCTCTTTCTCTCTCAAACATTCCCCGTTAGATTTGTTCCATTGGGTATTTTCAGCGTATTTCTGTGAAGTTTTGATGGGAGGAGTGGCAAGGGAGTTCTCAGTTAACGTCTTTGTGCCCTTCTCAGGGAAGGGCCGTTGGCGATCTTAAACGGGCTTTTGAAAGTCTTTAATGGCACCACCCGCGCCCTGATAAGTATTTGTGAACTGTGGTTGCATCCGGGCCTCAGAAGTTCCATATTGATGATGATAAACAGGAGCAATAAGACTTTCATTTTGCCCAGGGGCTAATTTCTCTCTCTTGAACTCTCTCTCTCTCAGCCTCTTAGTGGAGGGTCAGAGGCAGTTTGTGTTCTCAGGGACTGGTGGCAACTTTTTGCTGTTGGTGTTGCCAAGCAATTAACAAAACCTGTTTAGAATTCAACTGTTATAGGTGTACAGTGGGTTTTAATTCGTTACAATGAGAGGGACGCGTGACCACCTTCTTCAAGAAGAACTGTTGGCATCCAAACTTCTGATTCCAGAAGATGAAATCTTTACTTATTTTATGAACAAAAGGTTTGACTGGGTCTTAAAAAAGGACAGCATACGAACTCCACTCTGGTCCAGAAATTTCCAAAAACACGTTACAGAGCTATAGCTGTTTTTGTCATTTTCTTTTCATTTTACTCCTCCAGAGATTGTTTTCCTTAATTACAATGTTAAAAAAAAAATACTACGTTGTAATGAGGGCCCCAGTTATGTACTGATGATGGCCCATGTTTCTTGTCGGTATAAGTAACATCAACCCATCTTTGAATTTGAGAAATGACACCACTCTCTTACTTGATTGTTAGTAGCCGTGAAATGGGACTGTCAAGGGTAGCATTTATATGGAAGGCATGATTTTTTCCTAATATAGCTTATCAGCTTTCACAATAACTTTTAGCCACCAAAATAGAGATTAATAGGCCAGAAGCTGAGAAATGAGGCCAGGGCCCAACCTTGAGCCTCTTGCGTGATTTGGGCAGGTGGGAGCTCAGCACACCCAGGCAGCAGAGAACCTGAGGTCAAAACAGAAATTAGCTTGGGGTGGGGGGCAGGGGAGGTTGTAGCTGCATGGGCAGGTGGCCTCAGGGACTTGGGACAAATCTCATAGCCCAGGCCCCCCCAGCTGGTGACGGGGAGACTCACATCTGCCAGCATGATTTTCATTTGCTCGTGAACTGCGGCTGTGTATTGAAGATCTTCAGCCCCTGCGGCCCAGCAGGCTGGGGTGGTGGGTGTAGGCAGACATCGTCCTTCAGCTGCAAAACCTTTTAGGAACCATTTTGTGGGGTGGGGTGTCTGCTTCAAGCTCCTCCTCCTTAATAATAACACTACTCTTTTATTCTTTACAGTAAACAGAGTTTTTTGTCTAATGTACCTCATTGGTGCTTCCTGGTGATTTTGTGAACAAGGCAGGGGTAATTGTTGCCATTTTGCAGAGGTGGGAAGTGGTTTAATGGGCCTGATAAAAGCCTAAGTAATGTATTCGAAGTAAAAGGTCTAATGAGTGCTGAGCCAAGGTCTTGACCCCAGGGCTTTCAGACTTCAGCCTCTTCCCATCTGCACTTACAGCTTCGGAGAGCCCTGACCCTACACGCTAAGCCCTCCTCAGCAGTGACCTCATGAGGGGAGCTCTGTGCTGTGACCTCAGTGAGGAGGCAATACAGGAGGGACCCAACAAACCCGTAATTATCCTCTGGAGGGCGGGCCCCTTGCAGTACAGGCTTCCCCCGCTAGGGGAGTGTTTGTTCTAGGAGCCCATCTGTATCCGTGTACTAGCTGGTGTTGTGACAGGCTGCATTCTGCTTTAGTGAATTATTTTGTGAAGACTCTTGCAATGTGTTTGCTGTACACAAACCACGTGCAGCATGACCGTGCACCTGCCCACACTGGCTGAGTGTTCAGCATTCTTTGACCAAAAAAAACATCATGACTCCTGCGCTCCACCCTAAATATTCACCCCAAGCAACTTTTTCAGTTGCCCAGATGATAAAAAGTCCTCAAAGAGAAACATTTTGCCAATGTGAAAGAGGTGAAACAAAAAAATGGTAGAAACACTAAAAGGCATCATAATTGACTAGTTCAAAACCTGTTTAGAGCGGTGGAAAAAGCGTCTCGATAGGGGTACTGAATCAAACGGAGAGTGCTTTGAAGGTGACTGAAGTTTACACATGTAAGAATAAATGCAAAATGTTTTATAAATACCAGTGGGGGCTTTTTTGTTTGGTTGGTTGGTTTTTGCTTTTGTTTTTTGTTTTTTTGTTTTGTTTTGTTTTGTTTTTGGTTCCCCCTCATGTGTGTCTGGCACAACTCACAACTAAGACTGACCGCTTTCAGTAAATGATCCCATTTCTTATCCTACCTTTCCTCCCGACTAAAATTCAATTTTCCCTTCCTTCCTATTAAAATTCTTACCTGAGCAAGGTCGCAGGTGCAAAGCAAGACCTGGTCGGACGTGGGGAGGCGGGGCTTAGCGGGCTCCTCCCACCCCAGTGCGGGGCGGCAGCTTGCAGACCCGCAGAGCTTGCAGACGGCAGACGGCAGACGGCGGCTGTTGGAGCAGGGCTGGGGTGTGTTCCAGAGCCCGCGTAATAATGAGGAAGAAATAGAAACCTGGATTTTGGAAGCCCTTTCTTTCTTGAGGGCTTTTGAGTATTTTTATTTAACTTGAGTGAAACAGGGGAAGAGGGTTTTGGGTGAAAATTGAAGAGAAGCCCTGCCAAAAAGAAATTCCATATCAGGTGGAGGCTTTTCTCCTTTCAAGAAGGTGTGAGAGCAGCCAAGGAGCACGAACACACGGGGGAGCCAGGGTGATGGATCCGAGTGCTCCGGCTGGAGCGGAGCGGCTGGCGGCTGGAGGGGAGTCCGCGGGTTGGCTGGGGCGGCTGATGGATGTGAGTGTTGGTGAGCTTGCTGGCCGGCTCCCAGCACAGGCAGGGCTGCCTGGGGCTCACGTCTGAGGCGTTCAGACGCAGCGATGTCGTTGATGATCAGGAGGTGACCCCTCAAATCAAGCAGGCTGCCAAAGCCACGACTCCCCGCAAACCAATGTGCCTCCTTCCAGCCTCCCATTCATTCTAGAAGTGAAATCTGAGCCCTGGAGGGATCCCTGCATTCCTGCTGCTTACATATGGGGGGACGGGGGTGGGGGAAAACAAGAAACAAGCAAGTAAGCAAAATATCTGCTGTGTCGAGTGGTAAAGTGCTATGGAGGAGGACTAACAGGCAGAGCTCTCAAGGAACCGGTCATCCCCATGTCCACAGCCTGCACGTGATGGGTCCTTCTGAGCATATCTGTCACCCTCGTGGAGATGAGCTGGGCTCACTCTTCCCAGGCTCTTTATAAAACACTGAGCAGGGACATTTCCAAGTCCGTGCACTCCCCTGTCCTTTGTTAAGCGAGAATGTGGAGAAAGGCCTCTGACGTCTGTTGGTGAGACATCAGTCATCATGTCAATGACTATATGACTAGTTTGCCAGTGCATTTGTTTATCTTGGTGCCACCTTTTATTTGCAGGGACCTAACTTTTTCAGATAGATCCTAGATCTGTTGCCTCACTGTAGTCTCATACTCTATGAGGTAAGAAGGGTAGGTATTGAAAAATAGAACTGAAGATAAATGACCGGGGTTAATATTACAATATTTAATAGCTACCATGGTCGGGCCCCAGTGGCTACAGGGAGAACTGACTGAATGTCCACCCTGCACAGACCAGCAGGCTTTGCAGTCTGATCTTTGCAGACAGTGGTAGGGTGCTAGAAATCCCTGCGGAACCCTGCAACCCCAGTACTATGAAAGCGAGAACTCTCTGCTGTATGTGTAAGTAGACAAAGAATATTTGCTTTTTTTTTTTTTTTAATCCATCTCCTTCCCTCCATTTGACTCATGAGAACACCAGCACGGAGGCTTTCGGCTACTTCCTTGGCCACAAACTGGCACCAGAGCAGTGGCGGTCACCCTGGTGGCTGGGCTCTTTTTAAGCAAAACACTGCCCTCGTGCGGGTGTAGCACTTTTCATAAGTGATCCCCCTTCACACAACAAATTGTAACAAACAGTGTTTTTACATTTTTTGTGATCTTATTGATGAGGAAACAGCACATGAAACACAACCAAGCAGCATCAAATCGTGTTGAAACATTGGGGCTCAAGCTGAGTCCTGCCCCTTTCCAAATGTTACACCCCCAGTCACCGCCCTAAGTTCACTGCTGTAGTACTTAGGACTCCGAGGAAATTAGAAGGCATTCAGACTTCCACCCTGAACTCTTCTTGTTAGATGATGCAGCCTTTTAGTTAGTTAGTTTGTTTATTGCCCTTGGGAGTCCTCAGACTTTATCCTCTCTTTTAAAATTATTGTTATGTGAATTATAAATCTCAGCATGACTTAAGGAATCTCACAAGGCCACCTAATGTTATTCCACTTTTTAATCTTTTGAACATTTTTAGAAAAGGAATTCTATTATTACCCTTGGGTTTCTCAATCAAGAAACTTTTTTTTTTTTCCCTCTAATGACCTGAAATTGCTTTGGTCCCCAAGTTACTGATAGATCTGTATGTCCTTAGGATGGAATTACTTCCAAGACTGCCTTTCCAATATTTTTTTTTCTTGTGTTCTTCAGGCTTTGCATCACAGGGACTACTGATTTTTCTTTCTTCAATAGCAGAAATCAACTCTCTGCCCTCTGGCATTGGCGTTACCTTAGACCAGCAGGGCAGGTTTCACAAACTGATTCCGTACAGCCAAGTGTGTGCAAGGGACCTTGTGAAGCATAGTGAAGAGGAAGAAGACTGATTCAGACCATTCACAGTGGAATGATGTGTCTTGTTGCCTAAATGGGGGATTTCAACTGCTGCTTTCCATCACGCTAGGCTGCATTCTTGTGCTTGCTAAATTCGAGGTGCCCCCTGGTGGTGCAACTGATACATGACCAACGTGAGAAAACAAAATTATGGCAAAATTATAAGTATAAAGAGGCTGTGAATCTAGATACGACCTTATTGTTCTTCCCATTTGTAAGGCTCTTGTGGATAAAATCCCGTTTTCTCATTGTGTTTTAAATTTATCTGTAGCTATTTATAGCATACTCCACGAAAACAAATAATTAGATGTCAAACCCCAGGTGATTTAACAATGTTTTTTATGACAAGAGTCATACATGTATATTCTAGAAATGTTAGAAAAAACATATAAAGAGTATAAGAGTCATTTATGACCTCACAACCCACATGGATTAATATTTTGGTGTATATCCTTTTATTTTTCAAATAGACCTTAGGCTGGAAAACAAACAAACACCTAGAACATGCCATTTTTTCTAATGTCCTTTTGGTCACTTAATTATATGTGTGACTTTCACTCCATGTCGTTACAGAGTTGGCTCCTTCATCACTGCTAGCAGTTGTTTAGTTTGGTTGGCTCTATTGCGTGCGCCCTGAAGGATGATTGTAGATTGTTTTCTTCAAGTTAATTGCTGGAAGTAGAATGGCTGAGCCAAAGGGTATGCAAAATTTTCAGGCATTTGATATTTATTGCCTGCTTATTTGTTACATTAAAGCATATTTTTGAGAATGCAATACTTTTTTTAAAGCTTCAAGTTCCTTACATTTGCTTTCGTAGTCCGTGCCAGGAGTTGTGCATTGCGGGTCATGTGTCTCAATCTCATTTAATCCCCTTGTGAAGTAAGTACTATTGTTGTCAGTTTACAGGTAGGAAAGGTCAGACTTAGAGCAATGAAATAGCTTATTGTGTTACTTCAAAGCCGGGGAGATGGTGGGCTTTCAGAAATTTGATAAAAATGGCACTTTGCATTCCTTGAATCTTGAACGAAGTAGAAACTAATACTGATAATGCTCTGTTGGTGACATAGAGAACAGGGATGTCCATAGTAAGAGGGGAGGAAAAGGAGGGGAGCTTCCATTGATTTGTAAACATGAGTAAAATTTTAAGTTAAGGCTCTGTCAATTAGAGCGTCACTCTAGAAGATATGGCGGACAACACAGTGATTACTGTGTAATTACAAATTCTAGGGGACTCCTAGTATAGACACAATTTCACTAGATCTCATTATTTTTTTCATGAATGCATCTTCTTTAGCCACAGTTAGTCTTCAGGTGGGTTAAACTGCCCCCAAGTCGTCAAAAGTTGGCTAGAGGTAAAGTGATACTAGATCTTCAATTTCTGAACAAAACTGGAACTTTCTTTGAGCTTCTAAATTTTTGCAATCTCCAGTGTTCTTTACAGTTTGTCTCTCGTTGTTGGTGACTAGAGACCTACATTTCACTTGTGCCACCTTTACGGATACTCTCTTTTACATTATTATATAATTCCCCTTCTTATAGAAAACTCAGAAATAGATGTAGCCAGTGAAACAAAGTATTGCTCATCATTCAATGTATGTTTTTTGGTCATTTTTGGCTCTCTCCCCAACATCTCTGCATTAGGCATTTACCCCATCTTTGCTGTTTCTGATCAGTTCTGCTCAGGCTCATCAACATTGTCTTTATTTAGGGGGAAGAAACTTGTGAACCCCTTTCCCTACCTTTCACGGAGATCTAACGTGCCCCTGAGGGTAACAAGGGCATCTTCAGTTCCTCTTTGCCATTTTCGGTTTAGGATAGCCATTGGGGTTATTAGGCATCTTTGATATAATCAGTGTCCTGTTTAATTTTTACGGCCTTACTATTTCTGACACTCCAGCTGTTTCCTTGAGGCCGTGAGTCTTGTGTTTTGCCGTCATCTTGATGTAACCTCATCGTATTCAAAAAGAACTCGGTTATCGTTAGGACTCTCTGAAGGGACAAAGACGTTCGGCCCCTGTGCTGCCCCCTTAGTATTTTTTTAGGAACAGTTTTCTATTTTGTAGTCAAATCCATAAATCAAGCGTCTAAGTGCTACACGCTTGATTTAATAAGAGTATGTGAGTAGCCTAATAAAATTGAGGGTTTTGGTTTTTTCCTTCTTGCTTTCTGCTTTCTTACTCTAGAACTCAAACCGTAGATAGGGCTCAAAACATTGTTCATGCAGATGAAGACTGCTGAGAAGTGGAAAGGTTTTCTGAGAGTTTAAGTTTGTAATCCCGGGAAAATGTATGATAAGGGCTCCTGCCAGTGGCCTTACGTTCTGGAGCTTTCTCTGTGGGGTCCTTTGCATCTTCTAAGAAGAACTTCCTTCCTCCTCCGGTGCTGGGACAGAGACTTCCTGCTTCTACTTCCTTGACCTCAAGAACAGTCAAGGAAAGATGCACCCAGCAGAGCTGGAGTCTGCTCCGAAGTTTGAAACGTTTCACCACCCATGTGTTTCTCTTGTCCCTGCTTTTGTGAATCTCCCATGATTCTCTCCTAAAACAATTGCTTTCGTGACTGTCCTATCCCCTTTGTCCAGGCACTCCATTCTTGTTACAGGTTCAGGTGCTGAGTGTCGCCTGGGGGGGAGGCTGGGGTCCCTGCCCCTGCGGGCAGCCTTGTCCCTGGGGATCTGGTCCTCTCCATCACTCCGTTCTGGCCTCTGTGTGGGGTTTGGGGGATGGGTTGTCCACCCTCGGCCCATGTCACCACACCCCCCCCATCTCCATGTGATGGAAACTCTGATTCTTCTGTGCTTTTTCACCTTGTCTGTCCACAGCAGCCCTTGCAATCTCCTATCCCGTTCTTATTTTGCACTTTTATTTATCATGCACCTACAGGGCTTTATTATTTGTGGTCTACCTTGGGACATTTCTTTCATGGTTGACGAAGCCTGTAAACTTTGGGGCAGGAGAAGCAGAGGACCCTACAGCAACCCTCACCTTTCCAGCTAGAATACAAGTGTTATCACCTTGAAAAGGGCTTTTAGGAGGTCAGTCTAGCTAACAGTCCCTCCAAAGGTATTGCTCCCCTTTTCTCTTAAAAATCCCTTCAAGTACTTGGTCTTGTCTTCTTAACACCTAATGCATTCTGGGTAGAATATTTTAGAACAGTTCTTGTCTGGGAGACCTGTATTTTGGCCTTTTGGCTTTAGGATGTAGCGATTTTTATTCAAATGTTCTTTTTCCCATGGATATTTGTGTCTTCTATGTGTGAGACTGGGTTCTAAATAATATAAAATTACTCAGAAATACACCATACACACACACACACACACACACACACACGTAAGTAAAATGGTGGTATGAATCTTGGATATCATATAATTCATTTATGATAGTATTTCGATGTTCTATATATGTTGATCCACCATGTGGATATATGTGTATGCATGTGCAGTGACACGAAGTGAGCCCCAAGCCCTGTCACCTCATCGGCTAACTTGTTTGTCTTTTTCTCTTCTTTTTAATTGTGGTAACGTGTACATGATGTCAATTTGATCACCTTAACCTTTTTTACGTGTATGGTTAGTGGTATATTCGATCTCCAGAACTCCTTTCATTCCATGAAACTGAAACTCTGTGTGCATTCAGCAATACCTCCCCCCTGCCCTCTGCTCGCAGCCCCTGTCACCTGCCGTTCTCCATGCGACCAGTTTGAATTCACTGCAGGTAACTCACGGAAGGGGGCTCACACAGTGGTGACCCTTTCGTGATGGCTGATTTCACTTTATATACTGTTCTCAAGGTTTACCCATGTTGAACTGTGCCAGGAGTCCTTTTGAAGGAATTCCTCTTTAAGGATTGTTTTTTTAAGGCTGGGCAGTGCTCTATTATAAATACATAAATACCACATTTTGGTTATCCACATTTGGGTTGCTTCCACCAGTGGAGAATGGTGTCGTGAACATGGGTGCACAAATGTCTCTTTGAGACCGACTTTCAGTTCTCCTTGGCTGATTTGGGATGTGAGCGTCAATCATTCTTCTCGCATGCGAATGATGGATGTTTTCCTTTTTTAAGGCACAAACATATTATTTCACTGTTTTTTTAAAAATAACGTTGTCCAAAAATTAGTCAGTGGATCCAAGAGAACGGAACTATTTAAATCCTGACACAGTGAACATGTTAAACTGATGACACGTCCCAATGTCAACGAGGTTCAGATGTCAGAATACGCTCCCTAAATTCTAATTCTGGTGTGCTGGTCCTGTAAGTATTCCCATTGGGTATGATCATGAAAGAGTCTTGTCGTCTTGCGTGGAAGCGCTCGGCCACAGAGCACTGCCCATCTCTGTAGAGCAGCCCAGTGGCCAGGGTCCCAGTGTCGGTGCCAATCAAGCTGGCGGCTGACTGTCTACAAGACGGCATTCTGCCTAAGCAAGGTGTTTCCTTCTGGCTCTCCTAACTCACCTGCAGTCTTGGGACAAGCTCAGGACAATAGGCCAATCAATGTGACATGTCCTCAGTTATGTGGCAGGATATTTTAGGGATAACTCAACCAATCAGAGCTAGCTTTCAGCATTCCTCTCTAAAACACAAGGAGGAGACTGCCACCATCCATTCTTTCTTTGGGGAGAGAGGGGTTAACTGCTGTATTTTCATCATGAACAAATGGACGGTCGGTTTGGTGGTTTTGGGTCTTATTCTTTTTCTCTTCATGTTTTCACCCTTTCTCTTTTCTATGTTTTTTTTTCTCTTTTTCTCCTGATACACAGGCTTTGCAGTGCATGCTGATCTCTCTTCAGGCAGAACTTGACATTCAAAGGTACTTGATGAAAATTGAATCATCTCAGCGAGTTAGTACTCTACCTTTTCTTTTTTCTGCATCGAGTCGCGCCTCACCTCCTGCCTTTTCACTCAGCCGCGTGTGGCATTCTAATCAGCCACTAAACAGAGCGCCTGTCCTTTCCCTGTCTGAGCTGGTTTAAACCTCTCCAAGCCAAATGCTTGCAGCATTCTAAAACATGTGCGTGTTAAAAAAAAATGTGAGAGCTGTTATTCAAATGAGCACTAATTGCATGCTTGCTTCGAAATATTTTATGGACGCTCCACAGTTGAGTTGTGGGGTCAGCAGTAATGCGGTAGCAAGGAAGAGATCTTGACACAGTCATCTCTCTAAGAGGAGAGTCCTCCCTCACCTGCTTAATAGTCGTGGCAATAAAATAGAAACCAGCAGCATGCACATGCTCGCAGATGTCTTAGTGACTCTTCCTTTGCTCAGTGCCGGGGTCATGTGACTGACATACACCTCAATAATAAAAATGATAGGAACAGACACGGTTACAGAGAACCTACTGTGTGTCAGGCACCGTTCTAAGTGCTTTATAATCGAAGTCTTTTTTTTTAAATGTGAGTAGCTCCCTGGCTGGGAATCGAACCCAGGCTGCAGCGTTGAGAGCGCCGAAGCCTTAGCCACTGCACCACCAGGGAACTCCTCTAAGTGCTTTATAAGTATTAACTTTTCTAAGTAGCGTGGTCCCCGTTTTATAAGTGAGGAAACTGAGGCACGGGAACGTTAAGTACCTTGCCCAAAGCCACAAAACGGGTAAGTCACAGAGTTTGGATTTGGCTGTAGGCAATCTGGCCTCGGACTGAACATGTTTTTTCAACATATTTACTTCCTCATAACCCGCAGTGTTCTCTATTTCATAATAGATCCGCTTAGAATGTTAAGACTGGAAAGGTGTGGGCAGTGTCCAATACTTGGACGCCTGGCTTGGTATTTGATAGCTGTGCCAACTAACCCTTCGGCACATAGCCACCCACAGTTTTTTGGTTCCTCAAACACAGACTGTTTCTTTATTGTGTCCTGAGCAGGCCCAGGGCAGACCACTTGGCCAATACCGTGAGGCCTGAAACAGTGCTCAGAAAGGTTTTAGCAGGTTGGGTTGTGTAGAAAGGTGACCTCCTGCCTAGCCAGTCCGTCTTCAGGACCACAGTGACCCCTTCGCCTTCCCTTTTTTCTCTGATCATGTTTAGGGGTAACAACCTCAAATTAGAAAGGCCCACAAACAAGTGAACCTAGAAGTAAAAGGTGGGCAAGACACAGTGCAAAGAATCGGCACGCCCTACCTGCCCCGGTTCCGTTCCGAGGGGCCTGCTCAGTACTTTTCATTTTCCACAAGGCCTTCATCTTCTTTTTGCATGTCCTTATTCATGCAAAACGACGCTCCGTGCGCACACTCTGTGCACTAAATAGAAATGCAGGAAGAGGGAAGAAACCCTGGTGAGCTCTTCCCTACAGCCGCGGATGCTGCCGCTGTCAGAACAGAGAGCTCGGGCGTCACGATGTGGATTTTCCATCCTAAAAAGCCCAGTTTGGGGTCCCCCTCACTCTACTTATTTACTCATGCTTCAAACAAATTCTCAGTGCCGACTCTTATTTTTTTAAATGAATGAATTTGACAGCAAATTTGATAGTAAACAATGGGATATTGGAGAATTTCCCCAAGGGTTTCTTGGAAGCATTTATACACAAGTTACAATTAGCACCGTGTGTTGTGACTTTAACACTTAGAATTTTCATTTTGTATTTAGTGAGAGGGCACGTTTAATTTCACATACACATTTACCAAATCACTCGTGCGTTTCCATAATACAGTAGATGCTCAGTTAACTGGCACCCATGGGGAGTGGGAGACGCCGGATAAATGTCAGTAGACTCTCCCTTAACCGGACCTCAAGCAACCGGCAAACATTTTTGTTACTGGTTGCTTGAGAGTTGCCGGTCGCTTGCATTGTGGTTAACGGAGGGTCTACTGTATAAATCTAATAAAATGGCGAAGTTGGTACTTGAACATGACTTAGACGTGAAGAAGGAGGGGGACGAAAGTTAAGATTGGAAATTTAAGGGGTTCTTCCCTCCGGTAAAAAAGTAACTCTCGAAGCCTCTACAGCTGTCACATTCTCTATTTTGAAGTTGGAAGTAACCATATACCTACTTCACAAGACCCAGGAAAAGGCACCGTGGACACAGTGAGAGATGGGCTGGTATTGTCTCCTCTCACATAGGCCCTCACAAACCATGGGACCCCACCACCACCACCACCTCGAGTAGGGTAGGGCACAGAGCCATCTAGAACCACCCTGTAGAGAGTGGTAGTGCTTAAGGGGTGCTAAATGCTCTGCATCATTTACAGTGAACAAATATGTGGGCTTTTTTTAAATTTTTGAGTTACCTCCCATCACAACCACAGTAGAGTCTTCATTAACTGGAACGCAAGCAGCCAGTTGCTTGAGAGTGTGGGTTGCTTGAGTTCTGGTCAACAGAGAGTCTGTTTGCATTTATCAGTCATCTGGCAAACCCCGTGGTCGCCGGTTAACTGAGAGTCTACTGTTTATCAAGTAGCTGTTCTGATCCTTTTATAAAAGTGAGAAGTAAAATTCAGAAGCAAGCTTTTACACCGGGCTGCACTGCCGGCGCCCGGTGGGATCAGGGCCTGCATTTTGTACAAATGGTATGACCCAAAGAGTCAAATTTCTCATTCTAAATTTTGTCTCGTTTCCATCTCTCCAAACCCTGGTATTCTTTCCTCTTGCGAGACTAAAGGTGAAAAGAACCTTTAACCTGAAAAGCTACTCAGAACTTTCACAAGGTGATTTTTCATTGGAAAAAAACATCACTCCTGTGAAATTAAAGGGTGGATGGTGGGGGTGGGGGTGGGGTGTTTGGAAAATTGAATTGAAAAGTAGCAGCAAGCTCTATGCCCATCATGTCTGGGGAAGGTCTGGCCATAGGCAACCAAAGACTTGGTGGCTTTGGGCACTAAGCATCCCCCTGTGGCCTTCTTCACTGTAGGGTGGTGAGGACATCGTTAGCTCTCCGGTGACAGGCTGAGGAAGGAGGTCTTTGCGATCGGGGAAAACCTCTTTGGTTTCACAACAAGACAGTAAGCTCTAGGACACCACCCCTGGGCCTGGGGCCCCATGTCTTTTCCAAAAAGAACGGAAGCCTGGGCTGCAGGGATGACCTTAACAATAGCTTTCGTCGGGAGACCTTCTAAGGTGCATATTTTGCACGATGTGTTGTGTGTATGTTGGTTGTATTTGACTTGAAATCTCAAAGCCGGAAAGCAGGTCTCTTTCCTTTCATCACTTACAATAACAGCAATCCTCACAGGGGACACCTTTTATCCTGAAGCCTTTTCAGTGCATTGCAGGGTCTCTGGATGGCAAAGGCACCTCCTGCGGTTCTCAGGCTTCTCCCAAAGCCCGTGGAACTGTCCCTTTGTTTATAAGGCACACCTCCTGTTTCAAAAATAAACAGGCCGATTGACTGAGCCAAGGCAGCTGGCAATGAAGAGGCCTCTGCCTGAAGGTGGATAAACTAAAAAAATAAGAGATGAGCCCTCGCAGGAGGAGGAGACAAATTTATGAATGCAACTCACTATGATTGGTATGAACATGAAATTAGCTTTGGCCTTTCCAATATGAATGCTATTTTATATATTTTTATATACTTCTCCTTATAGGGTAAAGTGATACTACTCTTCCATGGGGCAAAATTATTTTCCTGTTTTTCAATTCTAAAAGAAACATGGTTTGCTCATGCCTTCACCAAAGGGATGAAGATTTCTTGACATAATAAATAGACAGGGTCAATAAGAAAACAGCAGTATTCTTCATCTGGCCTTTTATTTTGTATCCGTTCCTTTAAGAGGAAAACACGACACTCAGTAATTGCAGGATCGTGAGTCTGGAAGGGTCGGAGGCTGAGTTCCTGAGATCCAGATTTGGAACCTGCCGATGGTGTCACTTTCTGACAGACTGGAAGGGAAGCTAAATAGAGATAATGGTGAGCTAGGCCTCCTCTTCTTTAAATAGCCTTTATCTCCTTCTGGCTTTGGAGGGAAGTCAGAGGGCAGCCAATTTGCGGTGTTATTTCAGAAGCAAGCCCATGTCATGTTACAGGTAGGGCACCGGGTGGGCAGGGAAGAGGCTGATGTCCAATCCTCGGAGTGGAGAAGGTGGCCAGCGAGCTGACGGGGTGAGGGACCCCCTGTGCAGGGCGATGGGCTTCATCCACCCACCGTGAAGGAGTTCAAAGAAGTAGAAAATCTTCCACAGCTTAGAGAAATTGGTTAAAGTCCCAAATGGACCTTAACGGTCTCTTTCTTTTGACATCAGAAGTCCTTGCAATTCTGGGTCCCTGCACAATGTCATGTGGCGTGGGAATGAAAATGTGTCTCTGTCCCCGTGTTGTCCCCGTGAATTCGTGCCCTCATTTCAGGGGCTGCTAGCAGGAGAAGTCCTTTCACCTGGAATCTAATCGTATGGAATACACACTAGAAGACAGGAACCGCACGAGTATCCTCAGGTCGCCGTACACAAGGATGCTTCTGGATTCTAAACGTTTTGTGGAAAGAGTTTACCCTTCCCCTGATCCTCTCCCTCTTCATAGATATCGAGCTTACTCAGTAATTCTCTGATTTGCCAAAGCAATACATTCTCGTCTTGGAGAAATAAAGAAAAAAACGTATATTATTCATAATACCACCCTATAAAGAACACCGGTGCTAATATTTGGCACTTTGCTTCCATTTTAAGTTTTTTATTTTTTTACATCCTTAAAAACATCTTGATTACGACTGCGTAGTACCCCATAGTATGACACCACTGCAATTTGTTAACTAGACTTCTCGGCTGTTGCTAGATTTATTTATTCACTTACAGATGTATAATAGGTACTGATTGTTTACCTTGATACTAGTACAGAAAGTATCACTTTTCTTAATATTTGCAAATCTGGTTAATCAGGCTCGTCTTCAGCAATATTTAAAAAATTACTTTCATCACTTGCGGTCATAGAGAAATCCAGTCAAACTGGGTAAGGCCCCCGAGTCCCCTTGTGGGCCTGTGGGGCTCCCAGCAATGCCTCCTACGCTTCGGCACCCCGTTTCAACCACTCTAAGCCTGCCACACGTCCTTCCTCCCAGCTGGGGTCACTCTTCGTAAATGCAATCCAGGTGTCCAGCGTTTAAAGAGCACCATCACCATCAACCCCACCAAAACCAGCACGCTCCTCCAGGCCCTGGGTAGTCACTCCCCACCCTCTCCCTGCCCAGCTAGCAGCCTCCTTACGCTCCTATTCTGGGGGGCAAGTTCATGTTCATTTGCCAAACGCCTCTGCCTCCTGAGCCTAGGCGGTGGAGAGGGTTTTCCGACTGGCCTCTTCCGGGCACGAGGACAACGTTAACAGCCCTTTGCCCTGGGAAGGCCTTCGAATACAAAGACTTGTCAGTTTTCCTGGGAACTTGGGGAGAGAAGTCGATGTCCCATAATTTTTTTTTGTTTGTTGCTGACAACAACGAGGACAAGATAAATTAAGAATATCTCAAAAGATGAACCTGACACGCAGCCAACTCAAATGAGAGTATGTGTGCAGCGTGGCTCTACTTTAAATATTGAGCAAGCATCCTTTTCGGTTCCTGGGCACGTGTGGGAGGGGCCTTTGGCATGGTGACAGTGGGTTGGCAGAGGGGTCCCCCGGCTCAGCGCAGTGTCTGCCTCGCCGCATGGATGCCGGTGGCTGGCTCTAGACGGGAGGTGACGGGCAGTGACAGCCGGCATCACTGCCTTTTCCTATTGCTGATCCGATAGCGGAGTAATGCACACGGCGAAGGGAAGTGTGCGAACGGAAGGCCCGGCTGTGCTCTGCCCAACTGCTGAATCGTCTGATTTCACACCAGACCAAACACCCTTCTGTTTTCACAGGTGAAACACCACGAACAAGGTCTGCGCACTCTTTTGGTGGAAGGAGGGAGGGAAGAGTTGAAATGTGACCCTTGAAGAAACAGCATTTAAACTGAGTTTATCAAGGGTAATTCATCAAAATAAATCTTGGGAGAACACGCTTCCCCTTTTTCCAAGCTGGGGGAGGGGAATATGACTTTTCAGAGCTAAACATAAGGCGGGAGAGACTAATGAGAACCTCAGGGACAGTTGGAAGCTGCCATGAAGGTGAGGAGGGGGCGTGGACAGATGTATCCCCTCATTGTCAGGCCCGGAGGTTCCTGGTCACTAGTCAGCCGGGCGCGTGTCCACAGACGGTTCGTGCCGAGCGCCCAGATACATGCTAAACGCCCCGTCCGTGTGTCTCTACAATAGCAGGAGCCCTTCGGGCCTGCACCAAGTTTTCTATGAAAAACAAAGGCTGATTTCTCCCAGGTCTTCAGTGCGAGGTCCACCCCAACGTTCCGTCATGGTACTACCCCAAGTGCAGTTCTGTCTCGCGTTCATGTCACGGCTCTCACATCCACCTGTCATTTCCTAGAACTGGGCACGTCCTTGGGCTATTCCCCCGGTTGGCTGTTAGCCACAGACTGGCACTGGGGAGAGAGCAACTCGGGGGTGCATTTTTCTGGCCATCAGCCATGGACGTTGTGGGAAGTGGCCAAAAAGCCAGACAGAGACCCAGGCCCGTTGCTTCAGGTCGCACCTGGCTGTGGGTCCCGGGACTCACCTGAGAATGCAGGGAGCGAGCCTGAAGGGGAGGGAGGCTCTCTGCTGTTTCAGTGACTCTGGAGGGGGGGCTTACGTAAGCATGAGAGGTGAGACGGAAGCCTTAGGAGAGGCCTTTTCTTCCCTCCTATCCCCAGACCCAAGCCCAGCAAAGCCCTCAGATTTCGGAAACGAGGAGGGCAAAGGAGGGAGAACGTCACTGCACTGTGGTTCTAGAAAGGACTCTGTCGGCAAATTTAGCAGCTGGGACTGTCCATCACAACAGTCTGAGGCTAGAGGATGGTGGAGAAAACTAAAGTCGGGCATGACCCATTGTTTGTTAACTTCTAATCTTTAGCTCGTTGGATCTTTCACACAAAACCGAACAACTAGAGAGCTCTCTTGATTGAATTCGGAACCGTGATTAGGTCGGAGCTGTGCAAGCTCCCCAAGTCCAAAGAAATGGGGTGAGAGTGTTCGAATGTCGTGGTTGAACTGCCACGCCGGTTAATGAGCGTTAGGATAATGAGCCATTCCGAATACATTTCCACATGGGATGCTGCATTGTATTTCCAAGGACTCTGGCAGATTGGGCATTAATTAGGGTGAAGGAGAACTTCAGTAAGGCGGTTTGAGTTTTCTCCCGAAAATATAATGTAATCGGAAGCGAAGTGGGCTAACCTGACACCCCACTGCTCCCCACAGTTAGCATATTACGTAAAGGAAGCTACGTTGGCAGATTGCATTTTCTGGATCTCGGTGTTTCGATTTCAAGTTTGAAGGGTCTGGAAAATGCAATGAAAAACCATCATCAGTGCCTCCAGCTGTAACTTTCCTGTTTCTCTTTGGCTCTAGTCTCCAAATACAACATTGCCAAGGAAGAGAGTACATTTGACCCCCTCAGTGGAGCATAATTCTCATAGTGACCATTTCAGCAAAGTTTTCATGATGATGAACATGCAAGTACAGCAGACTTAGAAATTAATGCTGTGCACCTTGTGACCTGCACCTGAAACCTAGATCCTAGTGCTAGCGAGCTGCCCGTTTCTACAGAGCAAGGTCTACAGAGGGAGTGACGGGAAGGAAAACTCAGTTACCTGAAGTTTTCGGAGTGACGTGATTTTTTTCTCCTTTGTACGGTATTGTATCTACAAGTTCAGAAATTTTCGTGCTGAAAGGACTAACTATCCACTACTGCAACCTCTGGTCTTCCAGATGAGAACGCTGAGAGGTTCCACATCGCTCAGTTTTTGTAGAAGCTGAACGTCTTCAGACTCCCAGTTAAATGACTTTACTCCTGAGTGTCAACTCGGGAATCCCACAGCCTTGATCCCAATTCCCACACTTGCAAGAATTTCAGTCTTAAACGCTCTGTTTTCTCAGGGGTAACCAGTATTTTTGCAGTGAGGGTTCGATGAGACTCCCACCTGTCAATCCCCTTACCACCTGTCAGTCACCTAGCACAGGGCAGCAGGCTCTCGGTTTGAGAGTCCCTTCTCTTCCCTCCCCCATTCACTGAGCAGAGGACAGTCTCAGAAAGCCAGCTGCACATCCTGCAGGCGAAGCAGAGAGGTCTGCGTGAAACCCCTGACCCCAGCATCTCTTGGTGGTAGAAAGCCTTAAGAAAAGACTAGAAAGAATGCATGGGGTTTGGGTGGCCTGCTTACACAGGCCACTCCTTCCTCCGTGACTCCCAAGGACTTCCCATGTGGGTTTGTAAGTTTGGGGGTCACCCAATGATTTGGGGGAAAACTCTAGAAGGTTGTGATGGAAACAGAGGGAGGTGGGTTGGTGTCATGGGTTCCCATGAAGCACAGAGAAAAACAATCCAGCCTTGCAGACCCTGAAGTCCTGCTCAGGTGGCTCGGAGAGCGTTTCCACCATCCGCTGTCCCCGGTTAGGGACAGATCTTCATTCAGCAGCTTCGGGTGGACGCTCCAAATGCCACACTGTGGACAACGCGTGACCAAGGGAAGGCTCCGCTGGAGCCCCGAATGGGAACAGTGATTCCCAACAGGACTTTGGCCAAATCTGAAGTCGTGTGAGCATTCTGCCTTCCCTCTTCTGGTGTTCAAATAGTTTTCTTTTCTCGTGGTGATAGTGCTGCCACACAAGGTGATATTTCCAACACACAGGACATCTCTGGATGCCCCCTAACTCTGCAAAGTAAAATCTTGGTAACCCTGTATTATGCCCTCCCTCGTAATTTTTTTTAAAGAAAGTTTAATTCGTGACGTACAAAATAATGGGAATTATTGCTATGGAGAATTTAGCTTTCTTCGTGGTTATGACTAATATAATCTGTGAGCGTCCTAGCAGCCTTGTCGGGGAGCGATCAGAATTGGTCTTTTGTCAGTGATAGTTTGCTTGCAAGCACAGAGTCATCTCAAACTAGTTTAAAAACAAAAATGGAATTATTTAGGAGTTCGTCACAATCAGGGACTGGGACGCCCAGGGGCCCAGACCTCCTTCTACCCTTCAGGCTGTCCCAGTGAGGTCGCGGGCTCTCAGCCCCGTGGGTCTGTACAGACCTGCTTGATTCTTCCTCCGCGCGCCCCTTCTCTGTCTCCTGCTCCCTCCCCTTTCTTTGGCAGTTTCACATGATCCCACATTTCAAGTTCCCAACAGACCCTGACGAATAGCTCCTCTGTCCCAGATCTGCATTTCCTGAAGAGAGAATAGGACTGGGTCCAGCCAACATCAGGTGACTACGGCTTGGTCCAGTCAGCTGAGACTGGCCGAGCAATGCTGACCAGACATCTTATTGCTCAAACCAGTGTACCTTTGAGAGTGAAAGGGAGTTACTACTAATGATTTCTCTTGAACGACAGGTGCAAAGCAGGGCTGTCCTGGGAATGCTCACCCAAGATATCAGGAGCTTATCCGTGGAGGCAGGGTGAAATTCCTTAGAGGGGGGCAGGAACCCTTTCAAAGATGGCTAAATGTCAAGTCCACCAATGAGACTGGAACTCTCTCATGCATTCAGTACTGCTGGAGAGGCTTGCAGGGGGCATACGCCTGCCACGAGCTGCCTGTAGAAAGAGACACCTTGGTACTCAGCTGCTGTTGGACGCCTGTTAGCTTAGTTGAGAGAGCGGACAAAGACCTCAGACTTCCCCCTAGAATGTGCATGGTGGAGAAAAACGTAAGCGGCCCAGAGCCGTCCCCCCTCTTCATCTCACGTGCCCTTGAGTGCATGAAGACCCGAGGACATGGGTGTGAGACTCGGCCACGGTCATCCTCCTGTCCCAGCACCCTTCAGTGTCAGCAGTGACTCCCCCAAACCCCTTCTTCGCAGTGACACACCTCTCGGCTCTTCTTGTCCAGCTCTTCAGCGTGTATTAGTCTTGGCCCCAAAATAGACCTTAAATGCATTATGAGCTCAAGAACCGTACCCAACGCTTCTGACCCCTGGAGCCCAGCCCAGTGCGGAGTGCGGAGTCCCTGCTGCGAATCAAATGCTTCTTGACTTTTCTTTTCACACATCGAACAAATGACAGGGTATCTGACACTCATGTCAGACATTTCCATTGTCTTTTCTCTGCACTCAGTGAGGTCTCAGCAGTGAGCCGGCATCTGAGGGTAGGGGGCTGTGTGAGGAGATTGCTAATATGTGATGATAGTTTGCAGCGAGGAAGCGAATGACATAAAAACGAGAAAAGCAGTTTGTATTTGGGACTGAGGAAGTTTCCAAAAAAGAAACATGTTAGCCCTTCCATCTCTATTTTTATACATCCTACCACCACAATGACCCTGAACAAGAAATAGAAATTTACTTTTGATTCTCTTCAAGGATTATTGCCTTTTGCGAGGGAAAACGACCACCCCTCAAATGCTGTAGTCTCAGCAGAGCCTGTAAATGGAGCCATGCTCCTTCGAGTCATATTATTTCTTGGCTGTTTTGCTAAACACTGTCTTTCCTTTTCAAGTCAGGGGTGAGGACATCTTAGCTTATTCAGTATTCCACGGAGCATGGTAACTGTGCTCATTGTTCCCCGTACTTCACTGAGGGCTACATGAATGCATGTAAGTTTGGGTGAGCCGAGCAGTGACATACGGTTGAGTTTTCCAGTGAAATAACAGTCTGCAAAGAGCGCCAAAGCCAGCCGCCCAGCTCTGTATCAGAGGCAGACTTAATGAGAAATAAACCACTCTGGGGGCTTGGACACAACAAACAACCCAGGGACACAATTGCGCTGTTAATGGGTCTACTTCCAGCTGTGGCATCAGCAGGTGGTCTGCGCTGAGAGCTTCCGAGGGGACACCCAGATTGGCCGAGTCCCTGAAGCCACGGCCCGCACTTCAGGGGGTGCAGGGTCTAGAATCTGACCTCCTTCCTGTTTCCCCCGTAGAAAGGCCCTGGGAGGGGTAGCAGGGTGCAAATGTCTAAATACTGCGTTAGTGTCCTTGTCAAGAGGTCTGTCCCAGGTCTGTCCTCGTACGTTTAGTGTGAAAGGTGGGAAAGAAACTGATCGTTGCACCTGAAAACGCTCCCTAGGGTATAAGACCCATCTGGGCCATCCCCAAAAGAAAGAACTCTGTCGCTGAAGCCCTGAGACCCTTCTGTCTATACAATTTTCAGTGTACCTTGTTCCAAAATTCGTTGCAAATTTCCAGACAGCCATAGCAGAGTGCAAAACCGAGCACGAAACCCTTTCAAGATGGGGCCCCATGTGACTGCACAGGCCGTACACCCCCGAAGCTGGTCCTGCCTTGAGACTTAAGAGCCTTGGTGCCTTCCTTCAAAATGCATTGGCTTCCTTAGGAAAACATACGGGAAGTCAGGGAAAGTTACCGGGGACACTGCCAGTGTGTGCGTGTGCGTGTGTGAGAGTGAGTGTGTGTGTGTGTGTGTGTGTGTG